>JAPEIX020103421.1:0-16984 GCA_026122405.2 Zoanthus sansibaricus
GTATGATAGGGCTGATCGTCGTATTTTTTAGGGGTCAAAATTGGCAATTTGGTATTTTTTAGCGGTTTTTAGAGAAAAATCAATATTATTTTAATGAAACGGTATTTTTAGGGGTGCAAAAACAAAACGACGAAGCCATTTTTTCGGTTTCTTCCTGTTTTAGTATTTTTTAGGGATCATATTTTGCTATGAGGTATTTTTTTAGGGTCGAAAACTTTTACGCTTTGGTATCTTGTAGGGTGTTTTTTCACATTTTCCGACGTTCATCCCTATATTTTTTACCCCAAAGTAACCCCTCCCCCCTCCCCCGGGCATCTATAGCACATATCTGAACACCTGAATTCCAACCTTGGTTAAATAGCATGTCGTTATCTCACTGCTTTAAACTTATTCACTATGCTGAAACTCCACTTAACGGTAATACGAGCCACAAAATCTCCCAGCACGTCTTGCAACACTTCTGCGGAACAGGTTAAAAAGAAATGTTGCGCGTTTTTTCACCCGCGTACAAACCTGTCTCGCATCAAAATAATCTGTTGCAAATTGAAAAAATTGTTGCAGAAAGTGGAAGCTTGTTCTACTATTTACAACAAAACCTCTAAATGCTGAGCGTATTACTACCAAGGATCAACTTATTTCGCAGCAAGATGACGTCGCTATAGCAATCACCGGTCGTCTTACCAAACCAGAAGTCTGGATTCACTCATGCAACTACTACAACTTAATTCTGCAGAGAGACAAATTTGTACTGGGTGGAAAAATGAGCAGCATCGATTTTCAGACTGTTTCGCAGCAATTACCGCGTGCCTTTGTAATTCTAATCTAATCAAAGGTGCGCTACATATAATGCTTTTGGAGAAACCGACCTTAAACTAGCAAGTCAGCCATGTTAATACAAAACTATTTTTCTAAGCTCTGAAATAACACCTTGCAATGAATTAGCATCATCATTCATTTCCTACTAGCTTTCTGCAACACCTCAGACAATAAAAAGCGACTTGCAGCCAAATCATGTTTCATATTTGTTCTCATACTTAAGATTTATTGTTAGATTGTCTGGGAAAAACCAATCATTATTGGTCATTTTTAGCGTGAGTTATTCTGTGTCAATGAACAGGTGCCAGAGTGAAGCAAGTTTAAAAGCCAGAATTGCTGGTATGCGTTATACGGGTGGCTTCACACGTACTGATAGGGCGCTTCGTCTTGCTAGTGAAGTCGTTTATCAACAGAAGTACGGAGAGAGACCTGGTACACATGACGTCATGCTGGTAGTTACTGATGGCAAAACATCATCCTATAGCACACCGTACCGTAAAGTACTGAAACCATTGAAGGTAAATATTTGTTACAATCACTTTAGCTATAAAACTTATTGGAATGCGGTGTAGGAGGCTGATTATGGTTGAATGAAAGCCTAAGAACTTCTGGAAAAGTCCCTTGAGGCATAATGGGTTCATAGTTACATGAATACACAATTATATGTTGTTAGCTACCCGAAAAGGATTTTGTGGTTAATCACCTCACCACTGTTTCTAATAATGTTTTTTTTTTACACAGAGCAAAGGTGTGCGAATTATTGCTGTTGGAATTGGAAATCATATCGACGACCAAGAGCTAAAGGAAATTGCCATGGGACAACAACAGCATGTTGTGCATGCATCAAGTGTAGACAATTTGAAAAAGGAGGTCGGAAAAATAATCTACGACATATGTTCTTGAGCAAACAACGCTTTGGTTTCAGTTAAAAATCTTGGATTATACAGTGAATTCAAATTGTAAATGAAATATGTTAGACTTTTAATGAGTTTAAACTTCAGTTATGTCTTTGTGAAGAATTGTTAGACTCTTATGTTATTGATTGTATGATCTCAATAAAAGCGGAAGAAACAGAAAGTGGGAAAGGTTTGTTTAGAAAAGCATCTTTGACGGTAGATAAAAAGCTGTGAAAACCACAAAAATTGTTGGCATTGTTTTTGTTTTTGAAAAAAATGTAAAGACTGTTGCAGTATCAATCAAAACTTTTGAGATTTGTTTTACTAAACAAAAACTTCAGAAAGTCTAATCTTTTTTGTTCTCTTCATTATTATCCGAACCAAACCTACATATACAAAACCTGTTTTATTCAAATTTTAATACTGAAACTAAGACGAAATAGAATGCTTAAACCTGGGAAATATTTACTGGGTTAAATAACGTAATGTCTTTGATATTCCGGTTTAGCGCTTTTTAGAGGGACGCCTTTTTAAAAAAACGTTATGGAATTTTATGAAGTATAAACAAAATTAGCATTAACAACAAAATAAATAAATCAGTTCCGACTGCAAGAAAAATTTTTATTATAAAAGGAAAATTAAATTTACCGCTGTTGACTCGTTATTTTATACTACTTTATATTGGTTCTTCCGAAAACTTATTTGAAGGTGCTTCGATTGAACACAGCTTCTTAACAAAAACTTCTCTGTGAAGGATAGAGAGCGGTGATAATTGACCGTATTCATCGGCGGCTCTCAAAAGGAAGGCGGTGCATAATCCTTAAATAAATGATTTGTTTGTTTCCTTTACTTATGGGAGTCTTGAAATAACTTTCCAGGCCTCTGAGGTCATAGTTTCAAAATAACTTTTGAAAGCGTTTGAGGTTAGGTTTAATGAAGAAGCAGTTTGCTCAGCAGTTATTTTTGCCAACCCAATTTATTTCAAAATTTACTAAAAGGAATGAGCTACCGAGAAATTCCCATCATGTTTATTATTAAGAATCAATCATGCATAAGAAACCGTATTAGCTAGGCAAAGGCCCTGTCAGCCACCATATAAATAAAATAAGTTTTACTACAAAAATCAAAATTTTTGCATTGCACAAAATTAAAAGGTTTGTAGCGGATTTCATGACACAAAAGATATTATGTTTTACTGTTAGGCGCTATGTTGGAAGTTAACATTTAGTTGAGAAAAAATTTTAAGTTTTATAATACAATGACAATGTCATAGAAAATAAAGTACATGTAGTTCAAGTTGAGTATGTATTTATTGAACTTAATGCAATGTTTTATCATTCAAGTGGCTTTACATTGCGCTTTTATACAGGGACACTGATTACACAAAAACTTTGAAATGCAAAACATATTTCTCCAGCTGCCTTTTTCCATATTGTCCTGGCAAAAGGCCGACAAAATATCCATTGAAAGAGTATCTACTTTCTTAGTTGAAGCTTATTTTGAAGCCGTACTTCCCTTTTGAATTGTGGTCCGTCCAGCTTACACAACTTAAGTTTGAAATATTATATATGATTTTAGCCCCAAAAAGTCTCAGGAGCAAATGTTTGCTGCGTTATTCTGTTGTATTCCAATATATGATAAGTTCATAAAACAAATCTGTTAGCACTTATTCCGAAATAGGTAAAAGTCAAAGGAAAAATAGTATTTTGTTTAATGTAGCCCGCAATCGAAGTGAACAGTCTTAAAATTGATTGTTCTTTTAGGCTGAGCAATTTGGGAGTCATTAATTTTAGGAAATTAAGATAAAACAAAACACGTTTTTATTTTAGCAGGTGAAGCTAAGACAGACCTATACATACACAGAAGAAAAACATTCAGTGACGGTTCTGTAAATAGCTTGAACACTTGTTAAAAATCAGTCGATTAACACCGAATATTATTTGATCTTAGTCACTTTTTATTCCGTTAAGAGCTTCTCATTTCCTATAATCAATTACTCAGCGCAACTTAACCCTCGAACTACAGGTGAGTGAAAGTTTTTGAATAAATACTGTGTTGTTACATGATTTATTTCATAATTAACTCGATGTTTTTGCTTCATTTTTTCTGAACTAATTATGTTTCTTAAGTTTTTAGCTTTAGATTTTTTGAATATCAATTTCATTTTTAAGTTTTGTCTTATTTTTATATTATGGAATACCTTTTGCAAAGTTATACACATAACTTTCTTATTTCACGTTTTTTTCTCATACTAATAAACATTAAAGTCAAAGTTATTTTGTCAATTATGCGGCCAAATTTACTGTTGTGAATATGTATTAAGTTACCAACTTTAAACTTTCAATTTCCGTATAAACATTATGTCAGTTTGCAAGGAAAAATTGAGTAATAGGAAATCGTTCTTGTTAAAAAGCATGGTCTATCAGACTTGAGTTTGAACAATTAAGATCAATTTTGGATGTTTTATTTATAATTAACCTTGATTCATTAGAGCGGGGGTCAGTTTTTTTAATAGCTGTGGTTTAATGGTTGTAATAACTTTTCAGAACTAACTTTTGTTTTTGTATATATAACTTAAACTATTTAAGTTTAAAATACTATAAATTAAGCCTAAGGCCAGCTATCTATATAACCCTCATAAAGTTTTGTTGTCTATATAAATCTGGTTTTGTACTGACAAACATATGTAATTTAATCTTTTCGTTTCATTCCTGCGTTTTATCTTCATGTGTTCAGATACAGAGAAACATAAATCGTCGTGATGATCTCAAGTATGTTTCCATTGCTACTGCTTTTACTACTGAGGCAGACAGACGGTCAGCGGCCCTCCCCTAAAGGACTCCATTTTCTCGGAGTTGGTTACAACCTCCTTAAGGGGAACCCAGAGGGCGGGGCAGTTGCCAACGGGGGAATTGATCCTGGACTTCTCTTTACAAGAAAAATATTTAAGGTGAAATAAAAATTTTGTTCTTTTTGAATATTTTCAGAAATTTTGTATGCCTTTGCGTGCGGATGAACAGCTTTTCATGTTTTTTAACTCTGAAATGAAATCTTTTTCTATCCAGGTAATATGCGTATATTGACTCAGTATTTGTTCTATAAAATACTTTCGTTTGCTTATTTACTGTACGTACAAATTGTTCTTAAAATTTTTAAATTTTTTCTGGCGCAATTTAGTTAATGGGTTTTGTTCGTTGATGTCTCTGACACTGGTTTGAAGGATGTCAATCGAGTTTTTAAGGTTAAAGTAAACAACACTTGTAAAAAATCATAATTATAATACTACTGAACTGCTAAAATTACATTTAAAATTTTTTAAACAGTTTTAAAATGCTGTTTAAAACACTTGGTGAGGCTAGTTGTCTTTAGAAAATCTTTTCGTCACACTGAATGGCTAATACTTGCGTTTCTTTGAGCTTCTTCAACTGAGTTCTTCTCCCGCATGTTGATAACAGAATATAAAAAGAACATATTAGTTGCTATATAAAAAAATTGTAATATTTCATTTATTTGTTGTATAATTTACGCGCTGCAAAAAGACAAATTTATAAATAATAAAAAATATGAAATATAAATTTTTATTAAAATATGATTTATTTGCATGCTTTAATTTTGTAGCTTACATACAAGGAGGGAAAATTATCGGTAGATCGCAAATATTCCGTACCAGATCAAGTTGTGTTTGCGCCCAGGGAGTCCTGTGTTACTACGCACAAAAAAGACACTTTTTCAGGGGAGAAAAGTTATCAGAAAAAACTGAACACCGATATTTCTACAAGTGGTTAGTAGAACATTTCCAATTACGTTATTATAAGTTCAAATGTTATGTACTGAGCCGAAAAAAAAATTGTGTTAAAAACGGCCATTGACAAGAAAACTCTGCCGGTATATAATGAATCTGTAAGATCTTGCTGGATATATCTATATCTATAAATATATGCTTAATATGTATATATATATTTTAGTAACTCAGTTCTAATAACAAAAATCAGTCTTAATTCTTAAATCTCTTTATAAAAGAAATTTCTGCTGGATTGATAGATAAGTAAACCACATTCCCTGTATTGTAATGAACTTGTACAAAGTTAATGGCTTATTCGATAAGACTTGCTACACAGCAGTTTTAGAGTACCAAGATGTTTTTTACAAACTGCACTGACCCAGCAGGGGTTAAATTTTTAACCGATGTTTTTTAGCAATCTTATATTGAAAGATTTAAGCTGTAAGTTGGAGATTAACAAGTATTATTCTTTGAAAATCTAAATAGTATTCTAAAAGAAATGTTCACCTTTTCCTTAATAGGTAACTGTACTTGAATTTTTTACAAACCACCCCTTAACTTCAGCTACATGCAGTCAGGTAACGGTTAATGTAACTGAATTAATAACAGTTTATTATTACGTTTCAGGTGGATATGATGGCTTACTGTTTAAGTTCGCTTTTACTATGAGTACACGTGAGTTTTTTTAAAATACAGAACTCATAAATAAATTGATGTCAGCTGTTACGATTGATTTGGTAATCACTATATTTAGGTGAATACTGTTAATAGTTTGTGGCAAAGGATAATTATTATTTATCAGTCTAATTATAAGGCAGCGTGATAACTCTCGATTCTCCCTATCAGCTAGCAAAAAAGTGTCTGAGAGTTCGAACTCTGGTTCTTGCAAAACTTTGGACTTTGCATCCTAGTAGACTTAGCTTTTCATCATGATATGACTTTGATAGAATTGCATGATACCAACTTATACTAGCGGCTAACATCTGGCGGATTACTGTTCCGCTTATAGGTAGGGCAACAACTTACTCGTTAAGCACAATATAAAGAAACCTATAAGATAAATAATAACTCCATTATCCATCAGCCTTGGTAAGAGTTTTAATGGGAAGTATGTTCTCAAACCTAACTCCCCATTCCCTTCTCTTAACTCTAGTTCTTAGTCCTCAGCGTCTAGCCCCCATCAGTTGAAAGTTTTAGTTCTAACTCTCTTTCTTTTTTAAAGGCTACGAGCAAGTCCGAAAAGAAACTAGCAAGTTTCACAACGTTTTCTACGAGGAGAAAACAGTGTGCAACAGAGGCCGGGCACGCTATCAATACGACCTTGCTGGAAACAGAAAATTTCCAGTGTCCTCTGAGTTTGCAGTGGCAGTTTGTTCTCTACCAACTAACTTTACCACCTCGAATTACATGTGGTTCTTAGAGAGATGGGGAACAGTAAGAAATAAATTTATCATACAGTTTTGCACGTGAAGGTGTGATACTAGTTTTTTTTTGTTGATTTGTGGCATCACTTAAGAAAGAAAACATCTTTTCCGTGCCTTCATAGACTGGTGAAAATCGAAGCGAATATTTGGGAGAATTCGAGGGCAGATCAGAGAAAACCGGAGACGCAGTCACGGGTTGTCACCTACTCGAGAATTTTCATCAAAGTTTGCTGAAGTTTTTATCAGGCTATGAAGGCACGAATAACATGCTCAATTTCTTTTGTAACAATTATTATTTCCGTTTTAAAAAAGAGAAAGACGTCATAGGAGGCGCTTACGTATACTTTAAGTTCTTTCATGAAACCGTAAATTCTCACAACTTGGAGATAGAGCCAACCACATTGCTCACGTCGTTTTAGTGATTCATAGCGTTATGAAAACATACTTCTAGACTAATCAAAACGCACGTACTATCCAAATTATTTTATAAAGCGCTATGAAAATATACTTCTAGACCAATCAAAAGGCACGTACTATTTAAATTAATTTATAAATCTGTTTATTTGATAAAGCTTGGAGAATCTCTAATTTTAATAAAATATTTGATAATTTAAGAATCAATAAAAAAGCAATGCACTTTACTAAGTAGTGAATTAAGAAGTTAATGAACAGAAAACAGAATCTCGTACACGGAATCAGAAGAACTCATAAAAAAGTCCCGAATTTCATTGACGGTATTTCTTTCGTCAGTTAAAGTTAACGATAAAGAATTTATGGTCATTATAACTGACCATGTTTTGTGTTCTTGCTTACAGCACGTTGTCCTTGAAACAGATCTTGGAAAAAAGAGAGTAGAACGATACAAAAGCTCCCTTACCGAGTTTACAAAGTACGCAATGGATAACGTAAGGCATCATGGATATCTGTATATTCATAGAATAAACATGATTTTCAATAAGAAACGTTTTACAAAAATGTTTTCGCGTATAACGTCACCAGCATTCATGCAGACAGACGAAGGAAAAAAGACCTCCTTTGAAATATTTCCTGCAATCAGTTTAATGGATGCTGGTTGCTACGTTGAATATTTATAGAAAAACATCAACTCCAATGGACTGTTTAGATTTATTGCTTGGCCCCATGATCTTCGTCCTTGTAAAAAAATTAAGCTCTGGCAGAGTTAAACTACGATAGACTCTTTAGTTTCTTAAGAAGCGACAGACAATTAACGTTTTCTAATACTTAGTCTCTTATAGTGGGACATTGCCCCTTTAATATTTTCATCTGCATGTCCAACACAAAATTCCTTTGTTTGTAGGTTGAATCATCGATATCGGCATCAGGTTCTTACAAAGGATTTGAAGGTTCTCTGAAGATTGACTTTAGCCTTTTTCAGGAGTCGATGAGTGACAACAAAAAGTTTGGAGAAAATAAAGTGGTTTTTGAATCAGGTGGAGATGAGCTGCCGGAACCGATTGCCCTTAAACTTCTGCCAATACAAGAAGCACTAAGCCCGTTGTATTTTGAAGCATTGGACAGCAGTTGCTCATCCTCCAGGGCTGTAAATTCGGCACTATGTTGCAAGCTAAAAATCCGTCGAGACAACTTAATTAAAGCTGTTCGTAACTATGCAAAATGGAAGAAAGTAAAACCACCAAAAGGTTTGTGTACAGTTTCATTTGTATAAAATGGGCAATCATTTTGAGGGTCAGAGACAGATTTCTTCGATAATCACAGTCCTTTATAGCCTCAATTTTTTTTCCCGCTGATTGCCGTCGGCGTTTTTATATAATGGTGACATCATTTTTTATGATGACCGTGACATGGAATAATAAATTGTTATGCAGTATGTACTATATTTCGACTGGCCATTACCAGTCTTCAGTCATCTTGATCTTACGTGATGAAGAATGATAATGGCAAGTTCGAATATTGTACCTAAGGCTCAACATTTATAATTCTAGTAGTAAAAGGTCAGCCAATGCAAGTCGTTTTCACAGAGATAATATCATATTATTTTTTACTGATCACAATCTTTTGATCCAACGTTGGTGAGAGTTTTGATCGCACACGGTTCTCCACTGGTTTTAAACCGACTTATCTAATTTCGTAATATAGAACATTGTTTTCAATTTATAAAAAAGTATCAGGAGGAGAATTAAAAGTATAGCTTTAGCCGGAACTTAAGTGTCTTGTCGTAAATCCACTACATCAACTCGTACTATGAAATACCAGAAATACCTGGCGCAAACAATCAAAGTAAGCAGTGACCTGCGTCGGGCGTCGGCTAAATTGGAAAATGCCGGAAGAAGTTTGGAATTGTAAGCAAATGTCATGATAAGTTATAATTTAAACACGACTAAAGGTTTAACTAGGAATTTCTATTAGAAATCGAAGTGCTATAAGAACACTATTTGTTCAAATGAAGCGTAAGTCCCGTGTTTGAATTTCTACTCCAGTGGCGTAGGAACCGTTGGGACCGTGGGGGCCAACGGGACAACGTTTGCCACACAACGTTATGTTGTGATGTTACATTACTACAGAGCCCTGCGCTCTCACAGGTTCTCGCACCTTCGGTGCTGGGTTGTGCCCCACAATAATTAGTTCCTTCCTTACGCCACTGTACTCTGACTTGTTTTGTGTTCAGTTTTATGCATAATTAGCATCTGTGTCATACTTAAGGTGAATGAGGTGATATGAGTAGGAACAGAAGTCTGGTTTAGAATTTTAAACAGACCCAAGAATGTTTACAGCACATAGGGCTGCGTTCAAGCATGTGATGCCAGTAAATTTTATTGCAAACCGCTGAGCACTTTCACTGCGAGTTCGTCATCGCAAGTGAAAACCGCAAATCGACATTTGATATAGTGTAAATGATAATCCCTGGGTGCACATATCGTGTAGCGGTAGAGAAATCTAAAGAAGTCGGGTTTTTGAGAAAATTACGCTGCTTGTCCGATTGCAGTAGTAAGTCAGAACTAAAACCTCGCTTTTTGTATTTCAGATCCCAACCTTCAAATTCCCATCACTTGGCCCTTAGAGACATACGGTTTGCCAATGCCGACTTCCGGTTGTCCGAAAGGATCAAACGTTGGTTGGCACAAAGGCTATCGTTACCAAGATACTGAAAACAACAGATGCTCCAACTCCTGGTCAAAGCCCTTCAATATTGCTGGCCCTGTAAAACGCAGTGCTATGTATCAGAGATTTTGTATGAAGACGCAACAACGGGCCACGCCCTATGATATGGACTGGCCTAAAGGGCAGTATTGTATCTTTAAAAAGGGCAGATGCCCCAAAGGTATATCGAGGCGTTTTAGGTCAATATTCTGTCAATGTGAAATTCAATGACCTATTCCATACACTTAGAGCTTTTGCCTTATCTGCTCTTTTCTCGATGAGAGACTCTATCGTCACTGGTTTTTCACTGGCTAAGTTCATTAGTTGCAGTGCTATTAAACATACACGAACACTCTCTTGAAAGGGTTGAGGAACAATGTTCTAAAAGAAAAATCTTACAATATAAATTATCGAAGCCGGAAAATTGGTGAAAAGATTATGAAATTGGAATTTTTATTTTTATTTTTTTATTTATTACCAATAACTTGCGATTCGTTCTTATATATGTATGTATGATGTATGTATGTATAGTGTATGTCGTAGAAGAAGCAGATTAATGAAACATTTCAAACACAGGACAACATTTTTAACTAGAAATTATTAGCATATTACTGTATCTTTAGCACAACTGAAGATGATCGAAGCTCGATCGAAACATGTCTTGAAGTTAAGAAATGTTGTCCTGTTTTTGATATGTGTATGTATGTATCTACTTGTCTATATATTTATTCAATGCTTCATAGGTCGGAAGAGCGTTGTGATTTTAATGCTTATTTAAATTTAAAATTGGTTTTTAGGTTTCAACATTGGCTACATTGCATGGGATGATGAAGACACAAAGAACAGAAACCTTTATGGCGGCTCTGTTCCAGACGGCACGTACAACTATAACACTCTTATCTATTACTGTTGTCGTAGAGATGGCCATGCGACAAACAAGATATACCTTCCCACCGATAGACCATTTGTGTTATTCCCCTACACACACCAGTGTCAGTATGTGCACGGTTTACAAGTTACCAAGGAGTGGTTCCACTGGGACACTGAAGACATTTTACCCTCCAACGGCTCTGGGGGATCTAAGCCACACAGTTATATCGGCAAAAACATCGATATAACATACTGTTATTACCATAAATGACAGAAAGGACATGATTTAATTGATATTGTGTTGTTTAACGTTTATTCAAGTCAATTAAAAATAATTACAAAATTAATTTTTGATGAGTTTGAAAAGTTAACCCAGTCTCTTTTCCTTTGACTTTGTGACAATAAAAAGGGGAGAGGTGTTTTAGAGTTCCGTGTACTTAGTTCGCTGTATGTAGCTAGAAAACATTGATAATACAGAAATAATGCAAAAAGAATGTAGGTCAAAAGGCGAAGTGTTTCTAGATCGGCTCATTGTTACTGTACGAAAAAAGAGCGTTTTTTTTTTCCAAAGTCGTTTAAGTAGCAAAGAACCCTTGCTCATTCAATTTCTCACTCTTAGCTATTTCTTACATAGCTTATTTATTTATGTTTAGTACACTCAAAATGTTCCAATAGCATTTCAATCTCGAAAACGTTGTATGTTGCTCTCAAAGGCTTAAACTTTGAACCATTTTGAAACCTAGTTTATTTATATTTGAAGCATACTTAGTGTATTAGTCATTTAATTATTTACATATTATAAAAGGCCTCTATAATGATTGCGCTTGATAAACCATTCGCTGAGTAACAAAAACTACCATAATTTTGATTCATTCGGAGATAATTGAAATGACGTCATCGTATTTACGTCTGTAAGCCTTTAGATAAACATCGTATCTTTTCCACAGAAACACACCAACGAGTGCGGTTATGATTAAAATGAAAACTGGAATAATTGTTGCTGTGGCGATTATCCATGGTTTTGTCTTTATCTCCTTGGTGGATGAATGAGGGTATCTTTGCTTTCCTAAGATAGCCAAATAATAGAAATAATGGCGTTATGAACAACAACCAAACAACAAAACTCAAAAATTTGTTTACATTTAGTATTTTATTTACAGAATAACTTGTAAGTGAACTGAAAGCAACCTATATAAACAACCAAAAGGCCGGTTAATTGGGAATGCTTGATTTTATAAAAAGCTTAATGAAATCAAAATTAATATCTCACTGAGACGACTCATTGACCTGCGCGCAAGTAGAATTACAATTCCGAGCAAAACTAACATCCACTATACCGGGAACTCGTTTAAGATTCCTGTCAAGAAATGAATTTGTTATTCCAATTTTTTCTTTAATTTCTCAATTTTTTATATTTTACAGCAAATATTGCGTTAAATGATAGCAAACAATAAACTTAATTCCTTAAAATAGTCCAATATCTCACACGTTCCAAGAAACTGATAAATAGTTAAAGTCAGGATGCTAAAACAATAAACCGCGTAAATCATTTGAAGAATTTTTATCAATGTCTTCTATTGCAAAAAATATTATGCAACTAACTGAATAAGAGAGTCACAGCTATAATTCACTGCTACCACTACGGAGTATCTGTAGGTCTGAATAAGAGAGTCACAGCTATAATTCACTACTACCCCTACGGAGTATCTGTAGGTCTGAATAAGAGAGTCACAACCATAAGTCACTACTACCCCTACGGAGTATCTGTAGGTCTGAATAAGAGAGTTACAGCTATAATTCACTGCTACCCCTACGGAGTATCTCTAGGTCTGAATAAGAGAGTCACAGCTATAATTCACTACTACCCCGACGGAGTATCCGTGCATTGGAATAAGAGAGTCACAATGGATGCGGAAAGCAATTGTAGCATTGCCCACAATTTAGGTATCCTGCTGATGAACAGTGGGCGGACGTGGTTGGCGCAGTTGCTAAGATCTCTGCTTTCCAACCACAAGGTCCCCAGTTCGGTCCCGTCAGTTTGCCGAGATTCGAATATTTGTGTGACCTTCTTTTCCCCCTAAGCCAACTCAGCTTTCCATCCTTCCGAAGTAGGTAAATGAGTAATAGCATTTGCTGGGAGCTAACCTGCGATGGATTAGTGTCCCATCCAGTGGGAGTCAAAGACTCTCATCCACTTAACAATACAGAAACCGGAGATAAGCGCCGGCTCCATGGGCCACTTGGCTCGTAAAGCAGTATTATAGCTATGTCTGTTCAGATATCTATATACAAGGGTCATACTGGAAATAATAATTGCTACGAACAAAATAAATGCATATTTGTGCGCACTTATTTGAAGAGAAAGACTGGTACTGGGTATGGGAAGATAACTACAAAGAATTGTATGTATATAGGTATTCAAACCCTTGCGAGATTGCCAGATCACCGTGCTCAGTCACCAGTTAGTAGTTATAGAGTTGGTGATTTCAGCACATTTTTCCATTTATTCTAATTAACAATTAGACCTCGAGGACGAATGAGCTATTCAAACTCGCAGTCCATGAGCCGGGAGGTCTAATTATTTTAGTATAAACCTACTAATCGATCAACAAAGAATGTAAAAATTTAATTATCAATGAAATCCTTTGTTATTATAGTAAAATTGTTTTCTCTACTAGTAGGCTATCACAAATGGAGCTTTCGTAGAGTAGCCAATCGGAATGCAGAATTCGTGTTTGACCGTTAGTAGGTTTATATTAATACATATTAATATAGATTGAGTCTTAATAAATATATTCCAGTGATGATAACACAAAATGTGGTTATATCGAAATAATTTTGATGTTGAATGAATACTTATACTATATATAAACTATAGAAATAAATAACTAGAACCACTTCGTGGTTATTACCGCGCCTGGCATAGAGTTTCATTAAATCTGTTTAGTCCATGCTTTCGGATCTTATCGCTAAGTAATCGCTATCCGCTCGGCCTGGACAGAGCCAACGTTACTTTTGGGCTGCGGCTCACAGGCGCAAATATAACATCGGCCGACATCGCTGCATTCTAAGACAGTACCAGCAGCCTACGGCCTCGGCAGGGTAATAGTAGTTAATAATGGATAATAATGCAGTCAAAAAACATGATCAGCACATTTCCAGTTTTATTTTCCCTATTATTTAAAATGAGTTTTAATAAATGCATTCCAACATTAATTTTAACACAAACTTTTATTATTATATTTTTCTTAGAGTTAGAACTGTTTTTAAACATCTCTAAATTCTATTGGTGGTTCAATTATTTTATCTTCAGAATTTTAAACTATTTGAGATGGTTATTTATTATATTTTTTTCTTATTGTCCTTTTGTAACAAAATCTTCATCAATATATTCCCATTTCAGTAATTCAGTTATTCTTTTTCATATTTTCTTATAATTTTTAAGGATTGATTTTTGTTTGTTATTTAATTCCATTTTTTATATTTTCATAATCATTATTTAAAAGTTGGAATATTTTATATCATAAGTACTTACTTTTAGGCACCACTTATTATCTCTAAAATATTATTCAATGCTCGTTGTAAAGAATTTAATTTACCTAAGGTATTAGTTCTAAGTATTAAATTAAATTGTTTTAATTGGTGCGAGCGAAGCGAGTAGCCTTCTATTCGGAGCACAGTGTAATCTTTGGATGTCACTACCAACAAACATGCGATACATATGATCAGCGGTTCAAGTCCATACCGTATCTAGAGTCGATTCATAGATGTCACTGGCATTTCGGTACACACGATACATGCGATCAGCGGTTTAAGTCCAAATACATTTAATGCCTGTGTCCTCGAAGGACTAACTTTCTATTAGAAATAACTAGTAATATTATATGTTTTTTTTATATGTTTCGTTTGTTTGTGTTGTTTGATTATCCCGATATTTTGCCACTAATTCATAATCAAGAATGTCACCTGTTTTAGCATTGACAAACATAGCATTATCATTAATAACATCATCATCTAAAGCACTATGCATATATTAGAATAAATGTTGCTACTATGCATATATGTTTTCTTTTCTGTTTTATATGCAGGGTTCCCACATTGAAAGCATGTAAGAATACTTTCATCATACAATTCATTATGTAATTCATCATGTATTTCTTCATTAGTGGAAAAATTAATATTTTTTGTGTATCAGTATTTTTCTCTGTCATTCTATATTAACAGGGAAGATAAAAGTTAGCACCGATTATTTATACATGAGAATTGATTTAGCGGTTAAAACTGTTTTTGAAAGTGGTTAGAACTCATTTTGAATCATGTGACACAACATGTTTAACTTGCTTAATGTTTTTTATAAAAAATTGTAAGTAAAAATTGGTTGTCCATACTTGCTGAAATATGCTGATCTTGTTTTTATCAATTTTTTATTAAAATTATAAATTAATAGGTAATAGTAAAAAGTGGAAAAATGTACTGAAACCGCCAACTCTACAACTACTTCAGCTTAATCGAGAATATGTATGTAATGATATCTGCCACTTACTAAAGAAAAAAGGTGTTAATTTCGGCCACGTTTTGAATGCACAAAATCCCTCCATTCTCTTCTCTTCATTGGGAAACTCTTCACAAACCTCCATGTCTTGTGGATGATGTTGAAAAAATTCTGGACATTCCTCTTTAATGAAGTGACATTCATTTTTACACAAACCGTACTCTTGTCGTCGTTGTCCAGGAAAGCAGGGCGGAAGATACTGAAGGCAATACATTTTCTTTATAACACTTGCACATTTTGGATATTTTTTCAGATCAGTTTCCAAAAATGGAGGAAGTGAAAAGTCTGAGGTATTTAATGATGAAATGTCTGTTTTGTTGTAGTACCATTTTAATTGTGAAGATTGTGTTTTGTTTGACACGACTGTATAATCATACCCTTGGTCACCACACATTGGAATCACACGCCGATGACACTGCCACAGTGATGACGTATCTGAAATTGACACATTTGTTTCTAGTTAAAAAATTTACTTTAAACTATTTTTCGATCGGGAGTTCAAAGGTCGTCTGACGACCAATTATTATATGCCTATTTGCCTATACGCTAAGTAAAAAAAGTAACTTCTTGAGAACATTTTAATATATAAAACCTATTTGAAATTGAAGACAATTCGGTTATTTATATAAAAAATTAATGGTCCAGTCAAACGTCTTAATGAAACTAGCAATTAATTTAATTGAAATAATTCATTAATAACAATTAGTTGCATGTCTGTATCTTATTGATTACAGTTAAGTGGTTGTTGATTAATTAATGGTTCTAGGGCAAAAGTGAAAGGTTTGGTCTTCATCTTAATGTATGCTTGAGATTGGTTGATATTTGTGTGCAATATGTAAACTATATATTTTTAAAAAGCCAAACGAACTTACCGTTTTTGGTAGGAGTGAAGTTTGGAGGTTCAAAACATTCTCCCGATTCGGCTGTCACATTTGGTAGTATATTGCACATAGAGGCAAGATATTCTAATTCGTAATGAATGATGGCCTCCGAACAGCCAAGTACCATTTCTGTACAAACTCTACGACACGGCAGCAATGGATCTTTTCTACCCTCTCTACAGAGTGGAAGGAGCAATGAACAATCCACTGTATTCGGCGCAGATTGCGATATCGAGCAGTTAGATGTCTGGTTTCTATACCACTGAAGTACATCAGACATCGCTTTCCAGTCTACATCCGATGGAAGTGTAAACGTTTGATTATGGCCAATTTTTATACAGCTAGGAAATAAATTAGGATCGAGCCTTTGGCAAGTTTGAGCTGAGGTCGCAGTACAGCTTGTTAAGAACAAAAAGATGTAAGTTTGTTGTAACGGAGACATGTCGGGCAATTGACATGAAACTTCTGTTCGAAAACTACCGTTAAGCGGTTCTGCAAGAATGATCTCACCTTGCATGAAACTTTAGATCAGTAAACATCGAAACTTAATATCGTGTTTTTGGTTTGCCTTCATTTTTAAGTAATACATAGGAATGTATCAAACCCCCCTCCCTCTTTCTGTTCAAAATTTGCAATATATAGAG
>JAPEIX020103422.1:0-10168 GCA_026122405.2 Zoanthus sansibaricus
GAGGAAATATGGCCAGGATTTAATTTTTATTTTCATAAGAATTATTGGTAATGAGATGTCGGCAAAATAAGGATGCATAGTAAAATGGATATAGAGGCATAACACGGAGCTCACTGACTGAGGATAATAAAATTCCAGGACTTTTCCAGAAGTTCTCCAGGGTAAAGAATACATTTTTCCCAGAACCGACCTCTAATTCTTTCTACTCAAAAAACAAAACAATATCAAGTAATTTCTGCCCCAGCAGCAGCAGCAACTGAAATTGTGTCTATGCATAAAATACAAAAAGTACAATCATGAGTGAGATGTTTATTCAGATAATGGTTTGTTTAAAACAGCTGATGAAAATGTTTCCATAAAATTCTAGGAGTTTTCCAGGAGGACAGGGGAGTTATCTGTTATTCCAGGAGGTTTCAAGGGCCCTTAGAGAAAATTTTAAAGTTTCTATGTTATATTTAGGGACGAGAGAATGATGATGGTTCGATGACAATGACTGTGATGATGAAAATTAGATACACCAATAAGTGTTACTGTTATTACTAACCTCACAAAAACACATAAACACTGTTATCATTACTACTAATGATAATGGCGACAACAAATGGTAGCGGTTACCACTAAAACTGGAGATTGAATCTTAGGTTTTAGACATGGATTGGCTATTCTACACCTCAATCCGAGGTTTTTCTCAGGGTACTCTGAGGCAAAATCGACTCAATTAATTAACAAAAGAAGAGCCGCACTAAGCTATTATTATTATTATTGTTATTATTATTATGATTACTATTATTATTAAGGTGTTATTACTAAAATTATTGAGATGGTACCTGTAGAGCTACAAACACTCTGTGAACTGATAACACCGCCTTAATTCCTTCTTGCACTTCTCCTGCAGTTCCTTCATCGGAAGCTCCATCCTAAGAAAAATTGCATTGTATTGTTTGGGGTAGGTTATTTAAGTATTAGGCTTAGATATGAAAAAAACCGAATACTTTTAGTGTTTTTTGACGATAAAATTCAAGCGCAAATGTAGTATTTGTTTCACTCGTAACAATGAATTATGAAATAAACACAGAGAAAGGAAGAGATCTTATCAACTCCGCCCCACCTACAGCAAAGATCATGTTGTGCAATGCTTTTTTTCCCTTTATCGACGCAACGTTTCTCACTGATATGCTGCTCAGTATTTAGGAAGTTATCATAAACCATAAAATAAAAACACAACTTTACAGCTTGACAAATGCAAAATCTGGGGTCTGTTGATGTTTGAAACAAAATTTATCACTTACCAGTGGATAATCTTTGAGTAACACAAGCAATTGGGTTACGTTTCCACTCATGGAGCAAAGTTCATCCAGGAACCAATCGCCTTCTCGTGAGGTAAGATCTGATAAACGTTCTCCAGCAACTATTGAAAAATACACAATCAGCTTTTAGCATGAAGTAAAACCAATTTAAACTATACTTTTAACTTTACACAAAACCATAAATGATATATCTTAGCTAACATCAAGTTTTAAATAAGTTATGTGTATGTATTTATTAAAATTAATAAAAATTAAAAACAAAAACTATAATAATTTATATTGAAGAAACTAAACGCTCAATCGAAATCGATTTAATGAGAATCGACGCACAGCAGATAACCCTAATAGTAAATCTTCTCGTACCATCGCTGTTAAACGGTATTTGCTAACCCCTAATCACTCTCATAATGATATTCAACTAATCCTCATTGAAAAAATCCTTTAGTAATAGAGATTCATTCAGCAGGGTTCAGCGGGAAGCACATTTCATCCTCAAAGTCAACACTCTATTCTTTTTTTTCTTAAAAAAAGAAAAGAAAAAAAGTTTTAAATCAGTTGTGATTTTTTTTTATATATAAAATGTTCTTACCCTTTTAACAGCAAAAACAATATATTAAGATTTTTCTTTATGGTAAAATTTGCTTTTAATGATTAGAAGAATCACTTCCTGGTTCATCTTGACCGACCGGTGGGAGGCGGGTAACTACCATTTTATTTTCTTGTCCGTGACGTCAAAAGCAGAACGTAGTAGTGAGAGAACGGTCCTGGCTTATAACATCTGTTCTATTTTCTTGTAAAATGTGGTAGCGAGCTGTAATGTAGCTAAATGAATTGAACAGATATATAGAAACAGAACCGGATTCTCACTACTAAATTCTGCTATTGACAGCAACAACAACAAGAACAACAACAACAAAACACACTGATTATACATTTTAAATAGTTCTGATGGGTTCAGCAGGGCTAGCTCTACTTCTTGTATGAACCGTGAAACGGCACAAAGAAATATAGTCGTAATATACCTATTGTAGTGCGCTAAAATAAAAACAATGTCACCGAAACAAGAAAACGAAAGTAAAACAAAAGAAAACATAAACTGACCTTTGGCAGTGTTTTCCATCACGAGACATCTTTTGTTTAGAGCACAAAGCGCTGTGAGCACCACACAAGTCAGACATTTTAGGGCAGTAGTCTTCTTTTCTGTGACATATTGTTGAGAAATTGTTAAAAAATATTATTAACACACAATCTAGACAACCTGAGTTTGAATGGTTTCATTATTGCTGTATAAGAAGGGTAAGAAGCTGACGCTTCCATCGTTAGAGCAACTCATCTCCTAAAACCTAGGGACATAGACGCAACGTTTTCAGTCAAGGTGGTATTCTGTTTAATGTAACATTTTACGTTATCGAAGTAAACGGCGCAATAAGGATGATACCATACATGGTGCATGCAGAAAATTTTACTTTTACCACAAAATAATAAACTTTTTTTATGATTATAAACTTTGGTATTAAGTGGTAAAAGAACCTCAGCCTTTCAATTAAGTTCTGTAAGAGTTTAATGCTTTTTTCACCTGATAGAAACTGTTTTAGATTCTTAAGGGCTTCTGATACAGTCTTGCTGATGGTTGCTGTTTCTACATTCTCCTGCTTACGACGCTCGCAGAACTGTTGGGAAAGAGACAAAAGATTTATCACCAAAAGTGATATTATGTTTAATAATGGCTAAAATCCTTACAAGCCAAGTGACCCATGCCACCGGTGCTGAGCTCCAGTTTCTGTATTGTTAAGTGGATGAGAGTCCTTGGATCCCCCTGGCCGAAACACGTTTATCCAGACTTGGTAATGACTTTATTCAAGAATTGTCCTTCATTTCAGAGCAAAATTTCTTTGTAAAAACTTGAAAATAGAATAATAAAACTTTACATGGTTATGTGTGTTGGAGATTTGTTTTGTAATCGACATGGCGCTTCATCAAATTTTATGAAGACACATGCATAATTAAATTAAATATAACTTTTAACACGATTTATGTGCTTTAGAAAAATAAAAACTTGTGTTAAAATATTATCGTTTGTTTAATTCCAACTTTTATAAAAGTATTGCGTTATTTAAAAACAATTTTCTTTAGATAATCTTTTTAGTCATCGACAGCAGCTTGCATATTTTAAAACTTATCTTATAAGTCTAATTTACACAAAAAAGATTTTAGGGCAGTTTTGGATTATTTTGAACTTTGATAATTAAAAGTTATGTATTCGATATCTGACTGTTGAGTATTAAATGAGTATTTTAAAATGCATTAACAAACAAAATAAGACTTTGGACGCACAACATTTCAGTTGCACATGTGTATGTGTATTCAGTTGGTCATCCCCAAAGTTCTCATTAGTTATTAATACAGCTATATTTCACCATTTTTGCTAAATATGGGAGAGAGTGGATGCAGTTCCAGAATGTGTATTATTTTTTATGCTAGCACTAGCCACATGCAGTCTTAATTAAAAGTTATATATTCGATATTTGACTGCAGTCTTAGACTGCGTATTTTTTTAAAGTCATGCTTTCACCTTGATAAATTTTGGATTCTGCTCAGTCAGGTTGCTCTGTAGCTTCACCTCCATTGACATAAGTGCGGTTATGGTAGTAATTGATGGAGCACCTGATTGGTCCTTCCCTTCACCATGTAGCGTCTCTTTCTGCAAAAGCACCTCTCGACACCTGTCATATGGATTCAAAAGCTTTAGATCAAGCTTCAGCTGTTTACATAAACATTGCTAAATAAAGGAAGACACAAAATGACTGAAAATTTGCACCATGAAATCAGCTACCAAAGAGTAAACATAAACTAAATCATACTTGAAAAAGCAGATTAGAAAATATAACAATACACGAATGAACTGAAAACATATCATAGAAGAAATGTTCATGTTGAAACAAGAAAACATTATTCTCAGGTGCTTTTACATCTCTAAAACGACATGCGGTTTGACTTGACCAAATGGCAATTAGCACCAACGCAAAATAAAGTTTGTTTACCATAAGCAAGGTAACAAAAGGAAAGCACAGATTGATCTTAACCTGTATCGTTTCTTAAAAAACGACAATCTCTAAATTGTCTAAAATACCGCACTTAACATGCTGTCATGCAACAACTCAACTCGTGGAGAAAGCTTAGAAGTAACATTTTCAGGCAACAAAAGATGTTTTTATGGCTTTACCAGCATAACAACAAACGCGGGATATTGAGAGGTTTTTGTTCTTTATTTATTTTATCGTTATGCCATTGAAGGACACTACTATCATGGATTCTTTAACTATATATCAATATTATTAAAATTAATATAAGATTTTTATATAAAACGTTTTACTTTTGAGTAGATGAATCATTTGCCAGGATTTCGAGCCAGTTTTTCCATTCGGCACTTCTGTTATACTGAACAAATCCTACAGGAAACTGGAGTATAAAGAGTAACGAAGTTAGAATTGAGTAAAATATTCAATATCAAACTATTTTTGAAATCTTACACACACTTTCTCGGGTACTGGTAACTATCTCATACCTCATTTACATCTCAAGCTAAATTGCAATCCAACTTGGATTCTATATTATCCTTATCCGTGGAGGACATCAAAAATTTCGGATTATTTATTTTAAGAATCTCAAGTCACGTAAAGACAATAACTCTGGTACACTCTGGTATAAGTTGTAACGATCGCAAGTCACGTAAGCAGGTCACGTAAGGAAGTCACGTAAGGATGTTACTAACGCTGGTACACAGTTTAGCATATAAGTTGCAACGATCACAATTCACATAAGCAGGTCACGTAAGGAAGTCACTATCTCTGGTACACAGTTTCACGTATAAGTTGTAACGATCCCGTAGGTCATGTATGTAGGTCACGTAAGGAAGTTACTAACGCTGGTACACAGTTTCATGTGTAAGTTGTAACAGTCACAAGTGAAGAAAACGTCGCTTACTCACTTGGGAGGTGACAGTTGCATAAGTGTGTAACAGGTCCAAACACGAACGCAAAACGGCGCGGCGTTGGTGCAGTAACCCTGAAAGTTCAGTCTCCAACTTTTCGCACTGCAGGAAAGAGGAAGGTTGAGAGACAGTCTAACTAATCATTAATTCAAAGAATTAAACAAAGTAGAGGTAACAATTGTAGTCTAATCAACAAACAATACTGACTGCATACTTTAAAACAACTTGGATCAATACAACAAAAATATCAGCAGGATTGTAGGTAAAATGGCTTATCTTCTTCAAACTAAGTTTTTTTTTTCAGTAAGTGACAACATATTTCAGTTTGGCAAGCATAAATCAGTTTTTCAAACCATCTTCAGTGTCAGACTAATCGAGTGAAAGCAGCTTTTACATAGGAGATTTTTGAAATACACGTGTTTAAACTGACACTGGCAACAACTGAACTGAACTTCCGCCTGCATACGCACACTCGAAGCAAATGTAAACCCAAATTTAAACTAATGGTTCATTTTCAAAATGTAAAGCATTCGTGATTAGTGTCAATCCTAAAAAGCCATCTCTAACGAGAAACACTTACGTTATAGCGGCAGTAAACTCAATCGGTTCGACTGCTATATTTCTTATACAACTTATAACATACTCAACAAAATTACTCGATTCTGATTGTTGGAGACGAATACAATTTTAGCGTAAATTGTACTCTTCAGAGTACCAATTAAGTTGTTATGGTAACGACGTGAGCACCAAATGGTTGGCTGAATAAAAACAAAAATGGCCGACAGTCGTTCTGCAGTTTTCAATGAAATAAGAAAATGAAAATGAATAAAAAACACTTTTAAAACTCGTCACTCGTATTGCATTGTTATATCTGATTTAAACAAAACATTATGAGAGATTAGCATGATTGATTTCTTGACGCCTCGTTTTTTATTGAAGTAATTTTGTTGAGTATATTATAAATAAAAAATCACACGATCTCTCGTACAATTCGTGATTAATAGGCACTCCGTTATGTTTTCAAAATTCTCAAATCGGAAGAGCCCTTAGGGCGAGTCCAATTTTGAGAAATCTGAAAACATCACTCGCACCTTAGTATTAATTACGAATTGTACTCGAGATCGCGCGATTTCCTATACAAATGTGGTAAGACGTGCTTGATATTTAAAAGTCAAAATCGCCTCACAAATGAAATGTTCATTTCAGATATCATTAACAAATCAGTTGATTTGACATTCTAAAATTAATTTCGCACTGTAAAAAGCAATTTACACAACTGTTGTTGTTGTTGTTGCTATTGCTGTCTTGTTATTATTATTGCTAGCATCATCATTATTACTTATCATTATTATCAACAGAACTATATCGTTACGTACTGCTATAAGTCATTACTTTCGGAACTTATTCATTCAACTAACCTGGGTAACAATGTGACCCTGGCCTGCACCCTGTAAGAAGTTTATGGCAGGTGCAAAACTCGGCAGACCTGCGGTGTAAAAACCTCGTCGTAAATGTCATTTCAATAAGTAAAACAATTAAACCCAAATCATAAACACAACTGGAAGGTGTCAACTGATTGAAAAATTTGATGAACGACGCACCATTTAATAATCTAATCCGATTTTTTGACAGTTTCACTTTATACGGCAAAAATGACAATTTAAATCAAATGATGGGAAATTAATCGTCGACTACGTTTCATAACGCGCGTTTAGCCCATTAAAAATAATTTCAAATGCAGGAAAACATATAACACTCGTACAAGATACGCTACTCACCCAGTTCCAGTGGTTGTAACACTTCAGCAGCGAGTGACGCTAAATGCTGCCCACGAACCGTTTCCATGGATATCTAGAAAAGGCAATGGACTAGTAATTAACAATCTAGGGAAAAGTGCAATTTAAGCAATTTTAGTCACGAATTGCTTGTCTCTAGAAAACAAGGACTTGATACACATAAGGGACAACACTTACGCTTTACTCATGCAAGTTTTGCGACAGGTTAGACTTCTCGCCTTTTTTGGTCAAGCAATAAGGTTTTGTGTGCAAACAAATAATTTATAATCGACATCGCTTGACAAGTGCTTGTTTTACCTTTGACGAGCTCGCCATTGCAAAAAATATACGTGGATTTACTGATTCTGGTTTTAACTAACGATTCTTGGGCTCCAATCGGGGAAATTATGTTGATAAAATACTTGTGAACATAAGGTCATCAGTAAGGCCAGCTGGCTGCCTTGACTCTGTATCACTTACAGATAAAATGATGATTACAATTTGCAATTTGATCTTGGCAGTAGATCTCACCTCGTGTTGCTTCTGCCAGTTTTGACATTCAGCCAACTTTTCCTTAATGCTCTGCATCACTCTCTCATGATCAACTTGGACTCGTGCTCGTTCATCAAACCTTGAAAAAATACAGATACAATATCAAACTATATGTACAATAAACAGAAAGAAAAACATCAAGACACAGATATGATTCGAACCCACGCCAAACTAGTAGAGGACAAATAGCAACCTTTAAGACAAACAATTCATCTATAAAGATTTATATATCTTTTAATATTTTTTCGGGGAGGGGGGTTAGCCATGGTGTCTTGCTTGCAATAAACAAAGGTCATGTTTTTCTGCTAGTACTGCTTGGCCTCAGTGCGGAATTCGACAGCGTTGACTACAACATCTTAATGCACAGACTCAACACCAATAACTCGACTGAAAGCAACTACTCTCTCTGTGCCCCTATATATTAGTCTCTACACCATCACCATCACCACCATTATCACTATCACCATCATCATCTGAATTATTACTACCACCATAATTGCCATCATCATCATCATCACCACCACCACCACCACTATCACCACTACAACCACCATTACCATCATCATCATCATCTTTGTCCTCGTTTCAAGCATGTATAAAGGTTTACTAAATAATAGTTTTATGGGTCAAATACTTCACGGATTATAGAAGATGTTACAGATTATCCACTAGTTTCTTTACGATTTTTTATAGCCCTTAACAGGTTATAGTTTGTTAACTCATTTTGCAATCTCACTTGCTCATTAGAACCAGAACTAAATTATGGTTTCTGTAGTATTAAGTAGATAAGAGTTTTTAACTTCCCATGGATGGTACAGTAAACAACCCCGAGTTAGCTCCCAGCAGAAGCTATAAAACTCATTTTTACCAGCTTAGTAAGAATAAGAAATGGATGTAAATTTTGCGGAAAACGTTATACAATAATATTCAGTGTCGTAACCTCGTTACATAATCTTCCCATTTAATACATACTTTGCCTGTGCGGAGTGAAGTGAGTGTTGTGGGTTGTTCAGAGCATCCCGCAGCGTTTCTTGTTGCTCTTTCAACTCTTCGGCATTCTGGTCAAGTGACTTCATAACGGACACAGATGACACAAACACATCAACACTTTCTTCAAGGTTTGTCAGTGCGGTAAGCATTTCGTCTCTGTCAAGGTCAAGGAGCAAATACAGTTTTACTAGTTTGGAGTTTGTTATGCTTTAGAAATGTTAAACTAGCAATAATCATAGGTTAGTTAAGAGCATTTTGCTACCAAATGCCTATACATTATAATTAATTAAAAAAGCTTTATCGCATCAAAGGTGGTAGAGTCGACTGGTTAGGAAATTTGATTACTTTCTTTGTTATATCTTTTTACTCTCCTTTTCTCTATTGAAATATGATGTCATAGTTGACCGTGCACAAGTAACAAAATACTTCGAGATGATAATAAGCAAACGGCCAATAGACTAAAAAAGCCTCACACTTAGAACAAAAGTTCCTCACGGTGACTGTACACACAACGTAAAACAAAAAAATATTATAATCTTTTTTGTCCTTTGAAAAATTTCCTAACCAATTCACATGTAACCAAAGGTTACATGTGAATTGTAACCAAATTTTTTTCTTCGGTTATTCGAATTATGAGTTCGTAGACTACGAAACAGGGCCCAAAGTTGCAACTCACTGGTCGCCAAAGTCTTGGCAAGTACATTTTCAGAAATGTTCGCCAGCACGCGAATTGAGTTTCATTCGGTAATGCAGGCTTTTTATAGAATTTTTATTCTTTACAGGGTAAAATCAATCGGAACTGGTAGCTAGTTAATTGAAAATTTAAATCCATCAACAGTTTTGAATACCGAAAACGTTAGTTTAGTACTTTTAGAATGTTTTAAATATCCTTTAAACAAAAACACAAAACTGTTTTAGATAACTAATCGTCGATAACTTGTTTGAAAATTCAGAGGCTTTCTTTCTCACATTTTTTTTGTTTTTCGCAAAACCTGCAGCAAATACTTTTTCTATTTTTAATCCAAATAAACTTCACAAATACTACTTTGTAATATTTCACAGAGTACTCGCCTTGAGGTGAAAAATAAGTTGAAGTAACATTTTTAACAGAGGCGATGTATGTGTTAGTCATGAGGCTTTTACCGTTAGCATGAACTTGAGGCAATTAGACTTTAGCCAGATGAAAATTGCTCAACCGAGGTAATTGTTGAGCCAGTGCCCGCGATCAAAAAAAAGATTAGTATGCAATATTCTTTGTCAAATGCATACATCAAATCCCTTATTATCCTGTCAAACGCCCACATCATATTCAAAACCTTAAATATTGTTAAACGTGAAAACTAACATTTCACAAAATTAGTTTAAATACTTGTCCCTATGTAAAATCTACAGATTTTTGAGGGACGTTGCATGAAATATAACCTTAGTCTTGTAAAGAAAATTACGATGAAGCTAAAACATCGACTATACAACTTTTGTAAGAGCTTTACTGAAGAAACTTTGCTTAAAAGTTAACATTTTTATTACTATTGTGATTATTATTAATTGATATT
>JAPEIX020103451.1:0-10166 GCA_026122405.2 Zoanthus sansibaricus
GAAGTTTCCTTGCCAGAGTTCGAACTCAATTCTATAAACAAATTTCAAAAGGCCGATATCGTTTATTTTTTTTTGTTTTTTTTTTTATTTAAAGAAAGCAAAAACTGAGTTTATTAATTATTTGAAAGTGTTTCATCTGTCACTTTGTCAACTCTTTGTTAACATTCGGATCCAAGCATGGCTTTTTCGAGACCTGGATAACATATTTGGCTGTCTTCCCAGTATTCTAAATACCTTCTCGTCCTAGCTTCCCCAACCTACGTCCATTCTCTTTGATTCTTTTGACCGAGGAGATTGATCTGTCTGGGTTGCCTGAAGAGACATAATATTTGACTTGTTCTTCTCTATAATTTTCTTCCAAACAAGAATTTTGCTGTTAGAATGTTTTTCTATCCGTTCTTTTGAAGAAACATGGTCTAGGCTGGTGACGTACATGCATATAAACGATTAATTCGCTAGCTTGATGTTTACAAACTTTACACAACTGTGCATTATATTAGCGTACACACCGTACGCTACTGCTGGCTTCGTAGCATTTTATTTCCTCGCGATAGCGTACAGATGTTTCAAGGGCAATCGGATTTGTTGCCTCGCTGCTTTTACAATGTCACAAAGAGCACCTTTTAATAAAGCTATTCACCATTCACAAGGCTAACCCTAAATCAACCTTTTATATAATCGTAGCTAAAGTTATAATTGCTTTTTAGAAAATAGTTTTGGTGAGAGCACAAACAGCTTGAAACAAGTGTCTTCTTTTTACCTATGGAAGCGATTTTGGGCCAGGGATGGTAGTAGTAGTATTGAAATTGGGAGTTTTCAGATGCTACTTACTGTATACATATCTTAACTCTTTTTAATTTGATTTATTAGACCGACATTCGTCAGCAACGGAAGAAGAAAGAAAAAAGGAAGAAATACTGTTTAAAGAGGTACATATTACTGACTTGACATTACGACCTTAGACTCTGTTACTGGTGACTTGGCATTACCTTAGATTCTGTTATTGGTAACTTAACATTACCATAGACTCTGTTATTAGTGATTTGACATTACCTTAGAATACTGTAAGTTATTGGTGACTTGATATAACCTTAGAGTAAGTTATTGGTGACTTGTCATTACCTTAGAATCAGTTATTGGTGACTGGACATTACCTTAGAATCACTTATTGGTGACTTTACATTACCATAGAATCAGCTATTTGTGACTTGACATTACCTTAGAATAAATTATTGGTGACTGGACGTTACCTTAGCACCGATTAAAGATTTTTCATGCAAATCATTATAATTCTACCTTGTCTTTTGTTCTAGCTCCGAATAATTATATTTTATTGTCTGAGAGAATTTCGCTGTTGCACAATATATATGTAACAATATCTGCTCATACTGTACAATTTCAGAATTCCCTGGCTTTTAAAAAGCTTGCGTCTTAAGTCCAATAAAATGTTTGGAATAAACTAAGTGAACAAAGTATGGCTCGTACAAGCCTTGAAAGTCCTTGAAGCTGCTTGGATTTAAAGAAAAAATTCAAAGCCTCGAAAGTGCTTGAATTTGAAATTTGTGCTTGAAAGTACTTTAATTTTCTACACTCAAAGAAAACACAAATAATACGTTTTTTAATGTAAAGCTAAAGCAAATGAGCTTGGGCACAAGTAATTTTTAGGGATATATAAAACGTAAAAACAAGTTAATTTTAAAAAGAAAGGGGAAAAAATCAACAATTAAAACCCAAGGCATTGCAGTTGAAAGCCATTTAGTTATCGGAGTGGACATTTACTAGAGAATGGAAAAAAACGTTCTAATTACCATAGTTTGTTGCTAGATATGTGGCATGGTAAATGGATAAATAAAGTTGTGAGTCATACTCAAACCTTTCCAAACCTAGTCCCTGAATTTTGACGGACTGGGCCTTGAAACTACTTGGAAAGTCCTTGAATTTAAACTTTTTTTTCTTGTTCGAACCGTGACAAAGTTTTGTTGTCAAATGAAAACGCTGTGACCGACAAAGAGCATTAGCCTTCACTTTGGAAATCAAAGTGGTGCGCGTTAGTCGTAGTAGTTCACCTGCTTACCGTCGTCTTCATAAGCAAGCCATGAAAAGCTTTTGAGATCTGTGATAATGAGAACGGCACCATACAAAAGTTTTCATTGTTACTCAACCTTTAACACTATTCTATGTTCACGGGGAATTGATGATCCGACTTGAATAAAATGCAACATTCCCATCCGATCCTAATTGTAGCAATAAAACATTTTTCTCCAGGTAAACGAAGCTTATAGTGTTCTGTCAGACCCAAAGAAGCGCAGCCGTTATGACTCTGGACAAGATCTTGACGATGTGGGTTTTGGAGGAGGAGGTGGGTATAGTGTTGGTTAGAAACCAGGCTCTCTTCTGCATTTCTAGAATACACATTCCAGCAATAAAGGAAAACATAAAATATCGATTTGGGCTGTCAAAAATTTTCATTCTGTAACGGTTGTCTTTGTCCTCGACGTATTTACGCAAAACAAAAATACACAAAATAAATAAAGAAATACTTTATTTAACGTCATTGCGAAGGAAGTGGTCGCCCATTCTTGCTAGCCAGAGGCTAACGTTTAATCGCTGACGGGTTAGATCTTGGTGTGAAAGTCGAATTT
The DNA here is from genome assembly GCA_026122405.2 of Zoanthus sansibaricus. NCBI lineage: Eukaryota > Metazoa > Cnidaria > Anthozoa > Zoantharia > Zoanthidae > Zoanthus > Zoanthus sansibaricus. The sequence continues at coordinate 2,643 of JAPEIX020103451.1, forward strand.
GCATCAAGCTTATTTGCACTACTAATCCGTGTAAATGACACGTGGTTAAATAAGATTTTTGGATTAGTTGAAACAAGATTAGAGTAAACTTTATCTTGTTTTTAATTGCTCATTTTTCCGTCTAGGCAGGTAACTTTGACATCTGTTTCAATCTACCCCTTTACCTAAAACCGAATGAACATAGTTGAAGATGATTTCGGTCTACCTCTAGAGAAAATATTTAAGGCGAATAAAGTACTGAAGCATGTGTACTTGGGGCGATAATGTGAAAGATATAACATAATAAAAAAAATAAAACTAACTTATATTTTTGACTGCCGCCTTTCTCAAGTTAATGTTAATTATTACTTGAATATCTTAAATAGATTAAAATCGGATAAATAATTATGATACTTCTGGGACCGTTCATTCAAAACCTTAACGTATGATGAAATAGAAGCGGTCACTTTTGGTGAGCCACGTGAAAATAAACCAAGAATACAAATGTTTTATTATTATCATTGTTTAAAGTCCTTTATGTAAGTGGAGAACATTTTTTCCTTCTGTTTGTGTATGGCAATACAAAAGCGACAATATATGGCAGTAGTAATTTGTGACCCTCTGTGTTTTTGTGGTCTGCTTTGTTCTTTCCTGGCTCTTGTAGCATCTCAAAAAGAATGACCCTTTTTCTCCCCCCTCCCCTCCCCCCTTCCTCCTCACTATCCCACCCTTCCTAATTCCTTGCAACTCCAAGTTTTTCCAACGGTCACTAGCAACATTCAAAAAATAGCTGCTTCCTTAATAGCACTACTCTACTAACACTGCTTTTATCTTCTTTTTTTATAGATTTTGACCCTGATATGATTTTCCAACAATTCTTTGGTGGCGGCTCTGGCGGTCCAGGATTTGTTTTCAACATGGGTAACATGGGGGGTGGCCAAGGTAATTAAATCAATATCGTTTGTATGATTGTTACTTAACATGAGGATGACCCAGGTAGTTGGCAAGTCTTATGTACAATGGGTAGCGTGGGGGGTAGCCAAGGTAATTAAATCAGTATCGTTTGTATGACTGTTACTTAACATCAGGATGGCCCAGGTAGTTGGCAAGTCTTATGTACAATGGGTAGCGTGGGGGTGACCAAAGTAAATAGAAAGTCATTGTCCTATATACAATGCTCGTACTGTCAGATTCATTTAAGCTATTAGTGTCAACACTCCCTAGAAATGACAGAGTTTATTAGATTTTCTCTTGTGAACGATGCGCAAAGATATCCTGATAGCAAACCGATGGAATGAAGAAGACCTAAACAAAGACTGCTTTGCCTGGATGTCGCAATGAAAGACTGCCCCAACGCACACGGTGGCAGAAATCCATGAATTGTACCAACATCTCTTACCTAATAAGATATACAGTCCAAGAAAGACCAAAACGAGCACACGCGTAAGGTGTAGAATGTGCCGCAAAGGGAAAGAGACCGTTGAACATGCACTGTCAGGGTCCAATGCACTGGCGCAGACAGAATATCTTGTAAGGCTGTGCTTAAAATTCTGTCTTTAGAGGTGGCAAAAGTTTGCAACCTGGTGGAAGCCACACCCCCCTGGTTTTCACCTGCACAACCAATAGCCGGTGTATGAAAGCAATCTGGTGAAAGCATACTGGGATGTCGCAGTCTACGCGGATCAGACGGAAGTAAAAGCTAACAGAGTAGACTCAAGATTCGTTGACAAAGGAAGCAAGACGGTCACATTATTGAAGATGAGCTGCTTGAGAACAGAAAGCAGAAGGAGAAAGAGAAGACGCTAAAATACGCAACTATACGGCTTGAGCTGAAAGGGCAGCATCCACCTACGAAGTACGTCAATACAACATCGTCATTAACTTACTAGGAGGATACTCCCAAAAAACAAGCGAAAGGGTGAGAAATTTACTGGGCCCCTTCAAAGGAAAAGATGTTTTGAAGAGGATGCAGAAAGCGGTGCTGAGCAGCAGCCTGAATATTGCAAGAACTTTTGAAATTGGAGATTGATTACTGGTAGATGGTGTTAATGTTAGCTTTGAAAGACAAAATAGAGACACAATGTTTGGGTTGATTAGTTAGTCAAGGAACAAAAAAATCTAAATAGTATCTAGTAGTATAGAGTTAAGAGACTTCAGTTAAAGTTAATTTTGAACTCTTTAAATTCAATCAGTTTCAATTTTTAATTGCAGTTAGTTAGAGGTACATTTTATTTTAAGACACTGAATCTAGCTACGCCTTGGCGCCTGGCCCACGTGATGTTTTGTTTAGCACCTGGCATCCCGAGGTTCCACACTGGCATGATAATAATAACAATGATAATGATAATTATTATGGATGTACTAATATTAAATATGGCCAGCGTACCGATGGCTGAGATCTTGGTGTAAAGCTAGTAAAGTGATTAAAGCAGTTTGTTGTCAATAGCATCGCTGTAGTTTGAAAGTGACTTGTGTACATAAAGTAATTGCTAGCTACATTTATTAATTTTTTTGGCAAATTTCTTTCGTCCAAGTAAATTCAACTTTCAACCACCCTTGAAAATTGAAAAAGAGATGATGTCTCCTGTGTTTCATGCACATTTCCCTACGGCCCGGTAGTGATGTGGTATGATGTATGTATCTTGCTGTGATCTTTGTTAAGCTGTGTAAGGTATAGAGAAGCTAATCATTTAAATTAGTTCTGCTCTATAAGGAGGCTCTCTCCATTGTTGCTAACCTTCTTTTCTTTTTATTATAGGAGGAGGATATCCAGGCGGATTCAAGTTTACATTTGGGTGATTTATCTTCGGCTGCCATGTTTGTCATCAATAGACATTTTCCACCAAAGTCTCTCACACATAAATCCACGGTTTATTGACGTGACATTTGGATAACTTTATATATTGTACATAGCTTTTCAGCAAAAATGTTTTTACTATGGAGCGGGCAGAAATCGGAAGTCACGTTTGGATATTGGGACAATAAGAGCTGTCCAATCAAATGAAATTAAGTTCTGTTCATCAAGATTTATATATAACTCATCCACTGCCATGTCCCGGATGGAGCTTAAAAGACAAAAAAGCAAAAAAAGAAATAGTCGACATTGTACTGTACAGTGATGAGAGAAACGAATAGTGCTTGTCTCCGCGTAGGTGTTGAAATTTGTTTATCTTGTCATTCTGTGATGTTACCGAAGGAACAAAATTTTAAGCTAACTCTCAACAAAATACTTGATAAAAAATATTAGAGTACAACGCACAATCTAGGCAACTCGAGAATCGCGCTGATCGCCGTGAGTATTGTAAGTGGCTGACGTGCAAAAATTTGCCGAAAGCAAGGTTGAACCCTTAGAATATCAGCTTACACCACGTGCTGTGATGATCACAATATAGTTTCTTTGAGAGTTGTCTAAATTAGCTGCTATTTACTCAACATTTTCTTTTTAAAGATTTGTTATTTGTCTAGCAAACAGGTTACGCCGAGTTATTACCGTATTTGCTAGAAGTAGCCTTTGGCTAATCTCCTATCTCATTGATGATTTTACTCGGGGCCAGTTATTGTAGTGGTTCCGGCCTAGTAGTGAAAACTGGCGTTATACAGTAAGTAGACCATCACTAAATATAAACTAAAACCGTGTCAATATCAGTTCGAGAGTATCAGCTGTTCAAGTAGAAGTTCTGAACAGATACACATGAGAATGCACTTGCTAACCGCAGGCCTCAAGTTTTTGTTTTTATGTTTATCAAAATTTATTGGAACAAAAAAAAAACAGTCAGAAAGCACATTGAGATTTCCTATGGTCACGGTTAAATTATATGTAGTAATTTTCGAGTATTAGGTAAATAAATGGAGTGAGTTCTGAGCAGTTTCATATGCTTGATGTGTTCAGGGGGGATTTGTTTGGGTTATTATATTCTAATAATAAAAAATATATAATGTGCCCTCCCGGTTACCACCATAATGGCGTTATAGCTGCTCACGAACTTAGGCGCGCGATGTACGGTTGCACATTCTATGATTGTATTGTGGTGTCACCAGAGTATAAGAAGAATTATATAGGTCTGGAAACTGACAATAGCTTCAAGAAATACGAAACCTTGCGAAACTTGTAGAGAACAAAATGAAAGCAAGGCGATGGAAATTTGTGGGCCATCCAAAAAATAAAGAACACAAAAATGCAAGGCGTAGTTTTGACATTTGAATTGGAATTATGTACGTCGTGTTGACTCAATATTTTAGTATTTCACAACTCTTGTAAACTAGAGTTCCATCTCCGACGTAAGCAGTTTTCAGTATTGCCTTTTTTTTACTCCGACGAAGGACTAACGTCCAAAACGTCAGTAAATATTCTCTCTTTTACGGTGTAGAATTTACATTTTTATTAGTAAATTGTTTCTTTAGAAACACCGACGCAGCTCAAACTAGTTTACCGCTAGTTATTTTTCTAGTTTTCAGTATTGTGGCTTTGAACTGTTTAAAGTATCGTTTCATTTACTAAGAGGGGTTTATCTTCGTTTTTCGTTTAATTTGGTTCTGACTACGAAAAAAATTACCACTATTGTTATGACTTCACGCTGACCGCAAGTTCAAAACACATTGCAAATTCAAAGACGCACTTATTTAAGTCGAGCGTGTGAATGGAAATTGAAAGAAGTGGGTTTGAAATGAGCATTGCCGAGTGCACAAAATTTTAAAGTTGCCATCCGAAAACACAATCAGGTTTTTAATAAAGCAGTAATGGTATCTCGGTCTACTTAATTAAAGTCAAGCAAGAAAACTGAAAAAAAAAATTGGTGTTGATGGAAAAGTTATTACATTTGAGGCCAGTTATTACATTTGAAACCAAAGGATATTTGAGTCCAAGGGTCATTACATTTGGACCATTTGAGGCTGGTTATTACATTTAAAACCAAAGGATATTTGAGTCCAAGGGTCATTACATTTGAGGCTAGATATTACATCTGTGGCCTCTATAATGCCCGCTACACCAGGCTGGCCTTACGTAGTCCATGTTTTCGTATGTACACTTGAATATTATCACTATAAGCCACATCTGACAAGCTTTACGCTTTTATAATTTCTTGTTACCTTGTGAGAGAACCTGTTAACAGCTAGCCATGCTGATGAGGCTTAAAGAGACAAACAGGACAAAACAGCTGTCCATGGCTACTAACTTTCAGGCAGCGGATGGTAGATTTACGTTGTATGACATTTGCAGACTTCAAAATAAAGTTAGCCCTAACCCAAACGTTAATCCTATCCCTAAATAAGTTAGGGTTAGGGTTTAGTTTGTTTGCGTCTGCAGTCTGCCGTTGACAGTCTGCAAATGTCATACACCTGTAGATTTAGGGCGTAAAGCCCGCGACCAACGTCCTAATGCTCGGTTCTGTTAGTAGACCGTTTGACAGTGTATATATCACAGATAGGTTCGCAAATTTCTGATTTGCAGGTGTTCGTCTTACTGCAAAGAAGAAATTTATTGTCATGTTTAAGTAATAGCTGAACAGTCCTTAGGCCCACTTTTAGTCATTTCCGGCATTGATAGTGAGTTTCATAGAGTTGGCTTTGAATTTCATCAATAAGAAGGAAAAGGGACTAATAATAAACCCTTATTTCATTCATTGTTGGATTTGATTATTGCTGCATTTGGCTTGCCATATATCAGTAGCTGTATATCTTTTTTTTTTCTTTTTTTAAACTTTGATTGAGTTTAATAAAAGGCAATATTTTTAATTAATATATCTTGAGGCTATGATACTTGTGATGTGCGATTGCGCAACCGTCGGACCAACCTCGTACCCAGGTTCAAAGTTGCTCTCGGGTTCATGGAAGCCCTTTTTCTCGTGACAGACTCTAGCCTGAAAAACAGCCGTGTCTCGTCGCGTTCTCGTTTGCTCCGCACGTGAGGAGAATGAGAGCGCGTGAGAGACAGCTGTTTTCTTTAAGCTAGCCCTTCTGTCAGCTTTCATGTCTTCTTGAATCCCCCTAGGCAAAATGAGCAAACCTCAGGTAAGTAATTGAATTGAAGCTTCATCTTTTCATTTTTTGTGCTAGCTAAAAATGCCGCTGTGGTTTATGTTCAACTTCCGGGCCCTGGTAAACTTAATTATAGCTGGCGCATAACAGACAGTGCTTGATTGAATCCTGTTTGACTTCGAATTTGGTTCGAATAAACAAAACGAAGCGCGAAGTATTTTACTTTTAACCCTTTAGGCGTACAAATCTGTACGATTTTCAACGTGACTAATACTTAAATAGTTTCGTTACTCAGAGCAATAAAATGACCCCTGCTCCGAACAATGCTATGCAATGATCGCCACATTGTATTTTTATCGTTTTACAGGTTCAAAGCTAATTCTTTGTAAAAAATCTCGATTTTTCTTCACTTTTTTCGAATCAAAACAAAATTACTGAAGCTTTAAATATGGCGGACAGGCGATTGAATCTTCATGTTTTGAAAAGGATTCTAAGGGACGATAACACTGATTTCGAGGATGAAAGTGAAGATGACTTGTCTTCAGGAGACGAAGAGTTTATGAGTGAGGATAATTCGGATAAAAATGTCGAAAATTCAGCACTAAGACCCAGCGTTTCGAAAATATGATACTGACAATGTAGTTTGATTGCATTTGTTAGAAAATTTGACGAAACGAGCGGCACATTTTATAGCTATGAAGTAAGTACAAAAACTTTCAAATTTGTAGAATCTCATGATATTACCGTTTCATTCTGCTTCACTGCGTTCATACGCATGAGGAATTTGTTCCTTTAACTTATCAGTCAGTGAACTGAAGAACACTGAATAAAGATAGACAACCATTACAAGTTGGGAAGCTTGTTATGCGCTTAACAAAGTTTGAATCATTACACTTAATAATTGTCTATAGTCTACTATCCTTCGAAACTGCTAATCTCTGTTGAATATACATGTCTTTAGCAGATTTCCATCGACCGTGAATTTTGAGTAACCTTGTTATGAAGATGAAGGGCAATGTCCTTCAGTTATTCACTATAGTTCAGCACCACTGGAGCGGAAACTATGCAGAGCACAGGAGCCGCACCGACTGCCCCGGCTCGGGCCGGAGCACTTTTGGACTGGGACGTTTTTTTTTTCTTTCTGTTTTTTTTTTTCGTTTTTTAATATTTGTAGTACATTTACATAAGAATATTGTGGACCTAGGCTACTTCAAACCACTGGCCCAGTAGAAAAATTACACATGAAATAGTAACAAATCACATTTTAGGAATATTTTTTTACACAAATATAATCCTGAAGAGTGCTAAAAAATAACCCCAAAATGCACCAAATCACACCATTTTTCTCAAAATTTTCTGGGGGATGGGGGGCATACCCCCAGACCCCCCAGCACTGCTTCGTGTCTTCGACACTTCGCAGTTTTTAGTTACTACAGTAGGCCGGAGCACATCGATTTACCTTCCTACGGGCCTGGAGCATAGCACTTAAGTCGTTTCTATCGCTCCTTTAATTTATCACAACTTATTACGACCCCGACCCGAGTCACAGCGTCTTCAAGATCGCTGTTA
>JAPEIX020103476.1:0-10166 GCA_026122405.2 Zoanthus sansibaricus
CCCCCCCCCCCCCCCCGGCCGCCCGCCCCCCCCCCCCCGCCCCCGCGTCACCGGGGGCCGGGGCGGGGGCCCAGGAAGAGGGTAGGAATTTTAAATTTGGGTTTGGAAATTAGGTGGCCCATCCCTTTAATGGGAGTGAAATTTGCTAACCCTCCCCATCTTGTATAAATGATAAATTCTAGTTCTTGTAATATACTAGGGAGAGTCAGTATTATGAAAACTCAAAATATATTTCTAATCTGTTGTATGTAATGCTACATGTACATACATTTTAGATGACAGTAGTAAGAGTTTGACTCTGATTCTGATGGCTGCTGGCTTGACTCTCCTATTTCTCCCAATACAAAGTCTTCTTCACTAGAACAAGTAGGTAATGCCTCATCCCCTTCATCTACTTCACATTCATCATGATCATCCACCTCTTCCACACTGAGGGGGCATTGTTTGTTTGTTTGTGTGCTCTCAGTAAATGACCGTAAGTGATCTACAATAGAAGTGACTTTCTGTGGTTTGTTTTTACCTTTCACTGCAAGCAAATCATGTTTATCGATAAATTTGTCCAGAATAAAAACAAAATAAAAGGAAAGCAAAGAAAGCTAGAGCAACAAGAATGGAAGCTAACTGCAAAAGAGTTGGTGAAACTATTGCAACTCGGCAAGAGTCGCATGATGTTGCAGAGCCTATTGGCCAATTATCTCTTCATTATGAAAGACTAAGTTGTTTCCTCAAAACACAAAGGCTATATATCTAACATGCCTTTGAAAAGGGATTGTTCACCAAAGAATCATGCACAGGGCATTATCAAGCATTATCTACGCTTCAACTTAAATGAAAATCATGATGATGATGAAAGTGATTATATCAATTCTGATGACATGAACGATGATGATCGAGATACTCACAGCAGCTGCATTGATGGTGATGCAGAAAACAGCGATGAATAGGAAAGCCAAAACTCTACTAATATTAATAACAACATTATTTATAATTTCATTAAGACTCTATAGCATTGTTATAAATGAAAAGTGGATGTTTCTTAAATTCTTGCTATAGTACTTCACAGTTTATATCCATAACGTTCCGTAAACCGTTGTTCTTTGTTTTCTCTCCTTTTGTTGGCAAATAAATCCCTTTTCTTCTGTGGGTGCACCTCTTCATGATCATGGGCATTTATTGGCATGACCCTCCCCCTTTTCAAGGCCCATTTTTCATGAACCCTCCCTTTTCTGAGGCTCAAAACGTTGTACCCCCCTCCCTCTGTCTCCATCCCCCTCCCCTTTGCTAATTTCTGACAAGTCCCTGAAGCTTACATTATTGAAGGTTCCATAAGATAATTTTGACTCTTGATTTTTTCAGGAAATGCACAGTGCTTCATATGAGCTCGAAATGAATAATCAACCTTTGCTGTTAAGAGCTTTACCTTACGTTTTGGAAGATAACAAGAAGTCGGTTCATTTGTATGTTTACAGTGGTGATTGGAACACCGTGGAAGAACTCAAAAAGAAAGCCAAAGAAAAATTTTCCAAGTTTAATGCAATTATTGAGTGCACAGACCTAGCAGTTACCCCTCTTAAGACACCACCTATTTACTCTCCTGAGAAGGTGGAAGAGTTAGATTCTGGAACTATTAAACAAATAAACGATTACCTTCAAAATAACCTTTGCGATTTTCCATCACATCGTAACGTTACAGCTATCATGGCAGGACAAAAAATTTCGAAGTCTTCCGGTTATACTAATAAACCGTGTATCACAATCTACGTTTTGGGTAAAGGAAGAATTCCTTTTGGTGAAACAGAGCTTCCAAGTACACTGGGCAATTTCGATACTGATGTTGTAGAGGGCTTTGTAACAGAATTGAATTCTCATCGTATGTTGTATCATACTGTATGTAGGCCCTTAAAGCTTGGAGTTAGTGTTGGAGTGAGGGGAAAATTTGCAGCGGGAACACTGGGTGCGATAGTGAAGGACACAGAAGGCAATATGTATGCACTCTCGAACGAACACGTGTTTAATCCAGATTCAGTTGATGGGAATCATCAAATTGAACAGCCAGCTTCCAATGATCACAATCTTCACATTGATCATTTGGAAAAAAGTCTTAACGATGCAAAACTAAAGGGTGAAAGTGTAGCTGACTTGGAATATAAAGAAAGAAAACTACAAGAAGTTAAGAACTCAAAGCCGCGAGTAATTGGTTCATACAAGACAGGTATAAAGGAAAACGTTTCTTTTAATGGTTATAAGTACTTCGTTGATGCAGCCCTTGCATTAATTGATGAGTTACCAGACGAAGAACAAGCAACACTAATCAAAGAAGGTATAAGACTATGCCAAGATAAATACACGAAAGAGACCTACGGTTCAAAAAGGCAGGTTATAGAAGAAGAAGTAGAAGTGCCAACAGCAAACGGAAACTACAAACCACTTGATGATTTATCAGATGACATTGAGCTGCATAAGTGCGGAAGAACTACAGGGTTAACTGTTAATGGAGAAATGATTTATGAAAGAATCTTTGTCCAAGGGCAAGCTGACCCAGAACACGACAAGTTTAGTCACAAAGAATATGAAAATTTATGGCATTACAACTGCATGATAATCAAGAGTGGAGAGAAGAAATCGTTTTCAGATAAGGGTGACAGCGGGTCTTTGGTTCTTGATGGGAAAGGGAACGCCTGGGCTTTGATATTTGGAGATTTCCAATCATCTTTTGGTACGTGGACATCGCTTGCTTGCCCAATTGAGGTAGTTCTGAAGGAACTGGGCTCAAGAATTGACTCAGAACTAACGATTATAGGAAAGGTTCCCCTGTAAACCATTTTCCGGTATAATAGGCGTTTATTTGACGTTTGGCCTTAAAATTGTGTGAAGATCAAATTATTTCATTGTTTTATAACTAGAGTGAATTCTAAATTACTATTGAAAAGTTTTCACTTTGTTGAGAATTGGTTTTGGTTTATTCAGTTGATTTTTATGTTCATTAATTTAGTTCTCAAAGTTTTCACTTTGTTGAGAATTGGTTTTGGGTTATTCAGTTGATTTTTATGTTCATTAATGTAGTTCGTTTTCAAGACAATTTGCCCTTAATGTTATCGCCGGCGCCATTGACAAAAATATTTAAGACGATAAATTCCTGCACGATAAACTTCTTATCATCATTTCATAATGGACAAAGGTCTTACCTTCACAATCTTTACTTTTACGCAGGAAATTGTCTTTTCAGATTAAAGTTCACTTTTTAGTACAGGGCTCGACACTAAATTTTCAACTAACTAGTCTAATGGCTAGCGTCAACTTTGATGCTAACTAGCCAAACGTTTTGTTTTACTAGCCATTCGTTGAAATTCTGAGATATCTTCCTTGATAAAGACAGAAACTTGTATTTTGTTAACTGGCCAATGTGGCTAGTGAAAACAGAAAATCTTCTAGCCAAAACTGAATTTCTACTAGTCTGTGGCTAGTTGGCTACCGTTAGTGTCGAGCCCTGGGGGAAAGATAATAAAGGATGTATGTATGTAATATTTATTTTGGCCTCTGTATATATAATCATGACATACCTCATTATGTTATTTGTTTAGAAATCCATCAGCGACCCAAACACTTGTGCATTTATGGTGGAGCCCATCCAGGGGGAGGCAGGAGTGCGAGTCCCTGATGAAGGTTACCTTACAGGTGTCAGGGAGTTATGCAATAAGTACAATGTATGTAATATTAAAGGTCATTACCGAGTTGCCTCTAGAAAAAGTAGATTGGTTTTTGACTTGAAAGATGTAGGAAACTAAGAAAGGAGGAAATATATCTTTAATTAAATATATTATTACCATTGTTTCTCGTTTATAATTCAACCCTTTAAGACCATATTTGTAATACACAGAAGTGAAAATTAGGCCAATAAAATTTTAATGAAAAGGTATTAGCTGAAGCAAATTATGAAGAAAATATACAGCTTTACTTTGTAAAATACTGTAGCAGTATGTTTAGAGCTTAAATTACTTTATTGAAGACAAAATAACTTGATTTAGTATATACCACCAGGAATATAGCTAAAGTTTTTAACAGGGGGGAATGTAGCAATGATAGGCGGGTATTTGACAACATTTAAAAACATTTTGGAGAAAGAAGTGGTGCTTTACAGCCGGAAAAGTCGCATTCACAGCCAGGTAACTTTTCCGGCTTCCGGCTATTATCTACATCCCTGACCACACAAGTGAATAAATACTTTTCGTGCACACTGATTGGCTAGCTCAGAGGTGATTAGTTAAGTACTATTTACCTCCAGACAGCAAAAGAAAAACAAAATGGGTTCCCTTTTTGCTTTGGTTTCAAAATCCAACAAATACAGTTTATCGTTGGTCCTCTAGTTATTCAACTTGTGTGGCTTGGTAAATATCCACCACTATTCACTTCCACTTCGGTGAATAATTGTTAATTAAATAGCTATCAAAACATGACTCTGAAGAAAAATTAGTTGTGGGTTTTGTTTTTTAAGACGAGTTAAAAACTAATAACAGCTTAGCAAATTTAACGTGTTAAACCTCAAGTAAAGATAGCACAAATGTTCTATTGCTAACTTTTAGCCATTAAAATAGCACTGTGACCACATTGGTAGGGAGCTTTTCCCCTCTTTCATTGCTGGCTGGCTGTGTTGATGAAGCCTAAACAGGTTGAAAAAAACTATCTATGGCTGCTATCATTCAGGCTCACTGTTACTTAAGTAGAGTTAAGGGTTAATGTTAACAAGACCTAATAAGTTCTAAACAACTGTCCATGGCTTAAATTATCATTTTTACTTACTTAATCCACTTCGTACCAGGGGTGCAGTACATAAGGTTAAACTATCATTTTGGCTCTGACGGTATTAATTCATGGTAGATTTTAGGGGTAAAGCCTGCTACCAACACCACAATTTTTTAAAGAAAATCACTACACAAAAATGAGAGATTTTTACTTAAATTGAAGGTTTTGTGTTTTAGGTTTTGTTTATCGCTGATGAGGTGCAGACTGGTCTTTGTAGAACTGGACGGTAAGAACTGGAGACAAAACAACGACCAATATTGATGCTAAATATTAGATAACATTGTCATTAGCTTCAAAGCAAGAAATCTCAATTTAAGAGCAACTATATCCTTATTTGCAACCTGTGAGTTCAACATATTTTATATGTTTCAAAGAATTGTTTGGGGTTATTTCACCATGCTGATTTCTCACCAATAGAAGCTAAAAATTAACATGATTGAAACTTAATTACTACTTTTTATTTCTAATTATTTTATTCTATTCCTAATGTCTGATTAACTTGATTTAGGCGAGGCCAATTTGATTTTTCCAAGCACATCTTTTTTGAAATTCTTAGGGTTAATCTATCAAAAAAATCTATGCATAAACTAAATTGATAGCCTAAATTTTAAATAGTAATCATTTTGAAAGCAGCTTTTAAAAATGTCTATCATGCTTTTGTTACATTGATGTTATCCTTTTGTCATGTTGATATTAAAATAAGATATCATATTTTCAATGCCATCCTCCAAATTTTAGAAAGGTCTTTTCAACAAACAGTGTGTTTCTTAAGGCTGGTACACCGGTAAATTGTACCGACATTCCCCGACGGCTGTACCGGTTTTCCCCAACTCGAAAGTTCAAATAATTCTGGGGATGTCCCCAGACTGCTGTAGATACTTGAGCATTCAGCACTTGATGGCCCCGTACCCACTCCAGGTGTACCTGCTTTCCCACTTAGTGTACCCCATTTCCCGAACCTTAAGAAACACACTGACAAACATATATAAAACTTCATATGCACTGTAGAAAAGCTGATCTTTATCTTTTTCATTTCTCCTAAAACAGGATCCATCTGGTTCATGCTTCAAAAGATTAACTTGATTTATGGATCATAAAAATGTTTTGTGGCTTACTAATGAATTCCATGTTATTATTTTGGGGCTGTGTGCAGCATAAAGTTTTCAAACCTATTTTTTTCTACAAACATTTACTCAAAAATTATTACCACTACCTATTAAATATATAGAACTCTTTCTTTAACAGGTTGTTGGCTTGTGACCATGAGAAGGTTCGACCTGACCTGCTGATCCTTGGAAAGGCTCTTTCAGGAGGAGTATACCCAGTAAGAAAATTGATGTATAGTTTACATAATAACAAATAGTAAAATTAGTTACAGGGTTTGGCAACCATTAAGATTCTTGAATTTCAGGATTTACCAGGAAAGTCCTAATCCTGGAATTTTACCATTGCTAATAGTGAAAGGACCCTCTTACTTGAACAAAATCTTTCCTTGAATGGCTGTTTCTGCCATTATCAGCCAAATTCCTTAATCTGGCTCACATTTTTTTAGATTCTCTACTTCATGGCACCCATGTGCACTTGAAAAGTTTTTAGTAGACTTTTATAGCCTTGAGAAGTCTTTTCAAATGGCAAAATTGCTAGGGAAAAATGATAATCACAAATTAAGTAGTGTTCTGAGTATGAAGGAAGAACCAAGGGCAACCTCGACAATAAACCAGAACACTGAGGTGTGTATACCAATTACGAGATGCTCTAGAGGTTGTAAACTACAGTGGAACCTCGCCTTACGACCACCTCGTTAATACGACCACCTCGTTATTACGACCACTTTTTTTGGGCCCGGCAAAACGCCCATACATAGAGGATATTACACGGTGGCGCGAACATATGAAGTTTATCTTTGAGTGGAAAAAAATATTTCACGAGTGAGATATATTTGTTTTACTTCATTATCTGTCAAAGATGAAGATTGGTCACAAATTTGCAACCACTGTTGAAGTGTTGTAGTCGCAAAAGGAAAAAATTAGTGGCAAATGCAACCATATCAGTTACAATTTCAAGCCCTGAATGATTGTCATCATTATTTTTTAAAAGATAATCAAATGAATGTACCAGTATTCTGTGAGGTCACTAGCAACTCTGGGTTGACATGAGAATACTTGCAGCGAGGTCCATAATCACACGAGCCTAAAATAAAACAATAGAAAAAGAGTTGTACTGAAATTGTTGAAGATACTTAACATATCTCTCAGTATTTAATGAATCTTTATATTGGGATTATGCCAAGCATAATTAATAGCTAATGGTATCATCCACTTTCCCATGACACATCCTTCTCACCACAACTATTTTGCTACTTTCTTTACCATCCTTAATATCTTCCATTTTTAGAGGCCAGCACTTAAATTCTATTCTTTTCAAAACTACAAAACAACTAACTTTTCTGTTGATTTTAAAATGGAAAAACAAAAAACCAGAAATAGTTCAGAAAAAGAATATCAGGTGATCGATTGATTCATTGTACAAGAAAATCGTTCATTTCATCTGTATAGTTGATGTTGATTAATGTTTTAGAAGCAATGACGCCATCTAATCAAAATTTGATCATTTTTAAGGGAAAATGGTTAAATATAAAAAAGAACAGCACCAAAACAAAATATCTGAAAAAAATCATTTTAAGGTCTTCAAAAGAAATTCCCTGAAAAAACATTAATTCTTGCAGATTCAAAACTTAATTGTCTGCAGTAACTACTATTATAGTAAAATGCCAGAAATTCTCAGGAGAGCGAGAGAATTAGCACCTATGCACTACTAGCATGATAATTATAACTACTTATTTCTAATAGAAAGTTAGTACTGCAAGCACACTTTTTGCTATGGTGACAATACTGCTCTATGTTCGCCATTTAATGTATTTATACTGTTACCATAAAGGGAGAAGAGTAAATTAACATTACACTGAACGCACTTAGAGTGGTTTCATTACCGTATGAAATACACTTTAGTGTATTACAGTTTATCATACTTTCATGATTGGGTTTTCTCTTGTGTTTTCGGAGTATCAGAATATTAATCACACTTTAGCTCTTATAATCGCTGATCGCATGTATCATGTGTACCGAAATGCTTGTGATATCCTCAAATCCACTCTCGACTGATAAGGTATCGAATTGAACCGCTGATCAATATAATGCATGCTACTAGTTCAGAGTTGTCTAAATTATGTAAAGTATTCTTGAAGTGATCTTCTTGCAAAACTTATAATATCTCACCTGTTTGGAAAAATCTTCGACAAGGTGGCTTATTTGCTTCTTCTGCTAAGAGCTCTCTGGGATCTGCCAAAAAAAAGAAGAAAAAAGAAAAAAAGAAAAAAATGATAAAACAAAAGCATATTGAACACAAATTTTTGTGTATTTAATTCTGCACTTTCAGAACTGCTCAATCTTCCTCCCACCTCAGTGGTTAGCTTAGTTGGTAAGGTACAAGTCTACCACTGTGTTTCTTAAGGCTTGGGAAGTGTGAAAGCAGGTAAACCTGGAGTGGCTACGAGGTCATCAAGCACCGAATATTTAGTTCACTCAAGTATCTAGAGAGGTCTGGGGACAACCCCCAGAATTATTTTGAACTTTCGAGTTTATTTATTTACTTATTTATTTATTTATTTACAACATTTAGGGCCCTATTAAGGTACCAGGGAGTGAAGACAATAGGACTCGAGGTCCATTACAAGGATCTTACTCCAATGGTCAGAGCAGCAATGACAGAAATTGATGTTATAACGAAACACTAAAGATAAAAAGGAGCATAAAATAACTGCAAAGAAATTACACATAAACTAAATAGACATAAATTAATACTACAGTAATGCATAAAACACAGGCGTGCCAGCAAAGGTTATAAGAAGACTAGCATTAGTACAAGGAGAAAGCAGATTAGAACAACGACATAAGGGACAGATTATACGCCTTGAACGGATATTTTCTACATCAAATGTGCTGTCAAGACGATCAAGTTGGGGAAAACCGGTACACCCATCAGGGAAAGTCGGTACAATTTACCGGTGTACCGGCCTTAAGAAACACACTGTCTACTCTCCAGGAGGCTCAATTTTGATTCCCAGCCGGACCAACACTCAGGGTCTTAAAATAACTGTGGAGAAGGTGCTGCCTTGGTTTAAAATCTCAAAACGGTTAGACCTTTGTATCTTCTTGAATAAGGATGTTAAACTTCTCTGAAAATCCACGCACTTGTTGAAAAGAGCAGGGTTAAAGTAATCCCAGTGATGTGGTCTATCTGTTACATCGAGGGTATTTCTTAATGTCTCTAATATCGGTGGACATGATTGGGGCAGTTGGTAAGATCATTGCTTTCCAACAACAAGGTCCCCAATTCATGCATGACCTTCTTTTCTGCATAAGCTAACTCAGCTTTCCATCCTTCCGGAGTAAGTGAATGAGTACCTGTGTTTGCTCGAATGGCAGAGATCTTACTAACAACACCAAACATGCCCACCCATCAGTGTCAAATAGTAGCTGAAAATTCGTAACTAATCACTTTTATTTTTATTGCTCTAAGAATTAGTAACAGTGAAATCATCCAAATGCAAATACAAATAAATATTGAATTATAAATTTCACAACACTTCTTTCTTTACTCAGCCTGATGCATATATGAAAATAAAGACAAAATTAAAACTACTGTAGCATGTAGTCTGGTTTTAATTTTTGAATTATGTAGTGACATGCAAACAAAGTATAGGTCGAATACAACTTAGTTTGCTTTGGGCTAGAACTTTGAAGATGACACGTTTCTTGTTGCGGTAAAACTGAATGGTATTTTTTTAGCATCAAAAACCTCTTTTTGGTCTTTGAATTTTGTCTTAATCAAAGATTTAATAAGTTAATGAAAGTTTTGAGGAGCCTGCTAGTTATCTTTTATAAAAAGTTCTGTCGATCAGACCATCACCGCTTACCTCTAAAGGAATCATAGTGAAGTTTTCTATTTCGCTGATGCTGCACACCGTTTATGTGTTTTTTACGTGCTTCCAGTGAATCTGCGAAAGAACGGTCACAAAAGTCACAATAATATCGTTTCCCCATCATCCATCAAACAATAAATTAGCATTAGGTTCCATGGACCTACGTTAGGTCGGCCCGAGGCCTCTTATCGGTCAAAGAAATCATTATACAAAATAGACTGGGACGATTATTGGTCAGTACTGCATGTAAGCTTCCCATGAAATTCAAATGTTTGTCTTTCCCTACATTTTGTAAGCCGCTTGAGTGATGCATGAATTTTATTTTACTCGACTCCTCTTCAAAATCAATCCATTATTGGCATTTAAAACTAATGTTAACACTAAA
>JAPEIX020103558.1:0-10163 GCA_026122405.2 Zoanthus sansibaricus
ATTCTTATCATCCGCGTCCTTTTTTTATTGTGGTGCACACCAAGAATTGAACTACTGACTTTTGGATCTGTTTTAAAGCTGGAGTCCTGGTTTATCTCCAGTTGACCACGCCGGCAAGCAACTGTTGGCAGCAAGCAAAATTTTCTAAGTACAACTAGTCTCAGACTGATGTAAAAAGAAAATAAACAAGTTTGACAAAAAAATAACTAGTTTGAATAAATGAGTTAGTTTGAAAAAAATATTAACTGGTTTGAAAAAAAATTAACTGGTTTGAAAAAGTTGAACCAAAAATAAAAACAAATCACAGCATATACATAGTTTTTTTCTTTGGCATGGCCATCTCAGTTTTACAAGAAATAAGCAAACAGCAAATAAGCAAATATCATCTATAAACACATCCTTGGAAAATCATTTATTAACGTTTTGTATGCTTCTACATACATCTTCAAAAGTGAAGGTTAAAACAAAATTTGAGTTTAAATATACAGAATGACTAACTTATTTTAAATAATAACTAACAATAGAGGTAAAAAACAAACAAATTAATAAAGGATTAATAATAAGAATTAATATACAAGTCCTTTGAGAACTTGACAGTGCAGCTCAGTAGTCGTTTTACAAAAAAAAGGTATATGCTACTTGAAAGTAATAAATGAATCTCTCACACTGGTACATAATGGTATAAATAATATTTCTGAATACCAAAGAGCTCAAACTTTGAGAGGGGGGCTGGGGGAGGCATTTTGGCGGTAGGTACTTCACATACCTACTATTTTGGTGAGTAACCAGCGTTTAATACCACCAACTAACGTTATACAACTTCCATTGTTGAAGTGTCAGTCACTGTCAACAACAGGTCTATTCTGGACTAAGATCACCCGAACGATCATGTTCCACCTACCTACTATTAAACTTACTGACGGATGGGTTCCTATTTTAAAAGACATATATAGCTGGGATGCTAATAGGTAAGCCCTAAACTCCCTGGCTTACACACGACTATTTTTGGGTATATTACATGAATTTTAAATTATTTTTGGCTATATTGCCTTTTTATTGGATGTTTCTTCTCGGGTATATTGGCATTCCACTCGCCGACCCCGAAAGGTGGGTTAAATTTAACCCTGGGTTAAACAGAAATATTAATTACACCAGTATTTGCTTCTCTAAGGAAAAATTATGGTTCTAATATCATAGGTGACTCCTTAATTCTGACGCGAAATTTCAGCGTTAATTTATAATTTCACATGTGAAATTACAAAATTGCCATGGCAACTATTCCTACGCAGCCAAAATGGCGTGTTACAGATTCTGATGTTGCGGCATTAAAAGAGGGCAGACAGTTGATTTAACTTTGAAACATTTTGTGAAAAACAAAAATGCAAAACAAGAACAGTTTAAAGAGCTTTTTCACATCTGTACATTCAGAAAATTAAAACTTTCCGTACAGTACGCTTAGTTAACAATTTTTAAGCGTGGAATCCTTGGACTTTTTGGATACAATGAACAATTTAACGTAATTTGTCACCCAAAATATTAATTGGTAATCAAATGTAAACTTGTCAAATTAGGGAATAATTTCACTTGCGTTTTGTCAAAATTGTAATAATTTCCCTCTTCTAAAGGCTCGGGAAGTTATTAAAATTTGGACAAAACGCGCGTGAAATTATTCCTAATTTCACTCGTCACCATTTGATTACACATACAAATACTCTTTTTTTTATGAGAATTTCTTATATTTGGGCCGAGGCTGAATATTGTTAAGTATTTTAGGGATGTCAGCGTCAAATGTTTCTAAAAATGTTCTTAGTGTAATCATAGTTAATTCAGTGGTGTGCACCCTTTTTGGGCTTGGAAAAACTTACTGGTTCTTATTAAGAAAAGTGTGTGTACTTAATTTAATTTTTTTTTTCGCAAGCGCAAACGGTACGTGTTTAGTTTATGAAACAAAATTTAGTCACTGGCTGCTGGCCATACACTGTATGTGTATCTAAGAAGATACAAGCTTCGCCGATATTTGATATACAGAAAGAGAATATAATGAGTCCTGCAAATTGTTCTCGTAAAAATTTCATGTATTTTATTCTAGTTGTAAACAATGTTGCACTATCGACTATTTGCCAACTCCATAATTTTGTGCTGTAATGTAACTAAATAAAGTCAATTGTCGGCCATTCCTCAGCCTCGGGTGTGTTCTTAGCATGTTCTTAGATTTTGGTCGATATTCAGCCTGAAGTTCTTCTAAAAAAGGTTCTTGTAAAAATTACGAGTGTACTATTAATAGCTGTTGCTACAGAAATCATGCTCAAACAAAATTGCAAATTAAAATGAAATCAAAGATCAAAGTGTAGTACTGAAAATCCAATTATTTAGGAACAAAGAAATTTAGTACTTGTTTTTGTTACTTTGGAATTATCAAAAATACAATTTTGCAGTAGAGAAGTTAATTATGTTAACAATAGACTAAGTGAGTATAAGCTACTGCATGTAAAACTTTTAATTAAAATACACAGCTCAATTAATAAAAATCAAGTATAGACAGTAGTACAGAATCTAACATGAAACCACCAAAAAGAGCACTATAGACGTTTATCATGCTTGTTTTAGTAAGTTAAAACTTTAGTTAATAAAAGCACTATATTTAAATGGCACAAATGGAAAGAGCAGGACAAATAATTATAGTAAGTACCAAAAAATGTTTTCTTAATCTTAAATACTGTCACTGTAGTAATGAAGAATTTAAAACAAAATTTTATACAAAGTTTTAAAAGAAAATGTAATATGAAAGTTTGCATGAAATTGAGGTTGGTCATGCATTGATGCATGTCCAACCTCAGTTTCATGCAAATTGTCATAAACTTTTCTTATAATAAAAGAAACTTTTTTTTTGTTTTTGAAAACTCATTAATACAACACTTATTTAAAAATATTTAAAACCCAAATTTAACAATTTAGCTCATTTTGTCCTACTTTCTGCTCTTTCCATATTCTAAAATTTAAATCGCACTATTAATAAATTTTAACTGACTCAAGCAAGCAAGTTTAAGGTCTATGGCCCTGTTGGTAGGAGGAATAATACTCTACTATAAATAAAAGTGCATCTTCAGGAATGACTTCAATTTAGTACAGTACAGTCGCTTGTACGCGATATCTACTGTATAAAATTTGAAGTTGACAAAGATATTATGATAGTAGACAGCATTTTTTATTTTACCTAATTTTTCTTATTAAATGTTTTTGTAATCACTGCTTTTTTCCTGCTCATCTCTACAAATTTCCAGCTGACAAATACATCAATTAGCCGGTGATATTGCCGTTTGCTAGCTTCTACTACTGACAACCCTGGATATATGATGTTTATTTTTAAGCCATATACCACAAGCATTAATTAAGCTTTCACTATTACTTCAAAAAACTTAAAAAACTGACAGAAAAAATGTCAATATTCAAAGTTAAATATAGATTACTATTTACCTCTACTCTGAACAAGCTGCAGACCAGACGTAGTTGATATCGCCGGAACTTTATAGAAACAGAAAATTTAGATTTTTAGAATAACAACATATATTTATTGATAATAAAATTATCATTATTATCATTATGATTATAATCATGATAACTTATAATTATAATAACAAGATATACAACTACTCTATATAATTAATGTGTTAGTACAAATCTTTTTTTTTTCATAGATAGGACTGTTTAACAATTAAGTAAACTGAAAATAATAGTATTTTAATTTTAAATATACATATGTATACATATTTTTTACTGCATAGGATTATGCAGACTATAATTTTAAGGAAAAGCAAACTAAAGCATGGTGCTCACTGACTGGTGATAAGAAAATTCCAGGAGTTATCCATGAGTTCTCCAGGGTAAAGAAAATATTTTTCCAGGACCCAACCTCAGTTTCTCTCTCCGTCTCGGCATGCAAAATTGCAACAATATCAAGTTGAGTCTACATAAAATACAAAAAATACAATCAGGAGTCAGATGCTTCTGCAGGTTTTAGCTTGTTTTGAAAACTAACGAAAATGTTTCCTTAAAATTCCAGACGTTTTCCAGGAGTTTAGGGAAATTATCTGTTTTTTCCAGGAGTTTTCCAGAGCCCTGGAAGAAAATTTCAAAATTCCAGCAGTTTTCTAGGAATTCCAGGAGTAGTGAGCACCTTGTATTAAGAAAAATTGTTGCCCAGGGGGATGGGGTTATTGACAACTATTGAGCCCCTACCTCGACATATCGGGGCCAACTTGGGACTTTGACATGCAGAAGATTCTACAAAAGAATTTAAAAGAAGGACTCTAACGGCGACTTCAAAGGAGTCTTCCAAAAACAGAATTCTTAAGTATAATTCTGAAAATATTGTGATTTTTTAAAACGGTTTACTTGCTAAAAACTTTTGCCATGTTTTCCAAAACCCGAGGAGAGTGGACGCTATTTGACGTGTTTTGACTGAAAACTTGGCCCTACAGTGTAGGGGTTTTGCTAACATTTCACTTCAGACTATGTCAAACCCCCCATCCACTGGCGCATAATTTAGCACAAAAACGAAAGTGAAGCTACAAACATTGCAGAGTCGAGTTGTAAAACTGCGAATAATATACATTAAAAAAATTACTCAATTCTTATTGGCTGAGAGAAGTGCAGTTTATATGTAACACCGGTACAAACTACATATAGTAATTCTGGATGGTGATTTGCTGAAGGACTATGGGAGATTTACTAAGCCAATGAGATTAAGTAAAACATTAACAGCGATGTCAAAAACTTTGTACGAAAACTTAAAAAAAAACGTTTAAATGCGAAAAAAAAATGGCTTCAAGAAATATCTTCCATAATTTCCTCCAAGAAAAGTTTTTCATGTCTATTTACTATCAAAAAGTACTCAAACGGATTTTTCTCGTTCAACTTGTAGATTTTTAAAAAAGCTGAAAAAACTTGAGTCTTAAGTTTTTTTCCTATGCTTAATTGTATGCATATTTAACGGCGATGTAACGTGGCTTTTCTAGTTTTGTAACTCGAGTTATCAAGACAGAAAATGAGAAAAAAAATCACCTAAAGAACTTGGATTCATTAACGGAAAAGATTCCTAAAATAAACAACCAGCGCAGATAGTTTAAAGGGGAAACTTTTGCGACAGAGAAAGCATTATCTGTATTAGAGAGTGGCCTGTCTCCTAGGTACAATATTTGATAGTCTAAAATTACCGCGAAAGCCACAAATTGGTATACTAATCCTAAAACCCACTATATAGGTTTGAAAAAAATAAGTAATCTGAAGTTATTGCCCAGCAGGGTCCGAAATTAACGGTCATCCAGTTGTTAAAGACGACTACTATTTTTCATTGACCACTCGATCTTCAAAAATGGTTGTCCCACTGATAACCTAATCATTTTCGAAAATATCTTTTTCTTAAATGATGGATTACATGATAACCTTACATTTCAAAAAAGTTAAGAAATTTTCTGTTTGAACTCTGAAAAATAGCCAGATGAAGGAAAACACAGCATGTACTTGATGTTGCTTTACTGTACATGATGTTAATATCTATTAGGTGACATCAGCTACTGTAATAAGAGTTTGCATTGTGAGTAAAGAATGGTTAAAATGTGGTTGCATACAGTTTACTAGTGTTAGTATAGATTTTCCTGTTGAGGGTTGGATGTGGGGACGACTGTATTTTTCTTGGGCGACTAAATCATAAAACATGGTCATCCCTCTGATAATCTCTTTGTTAATTCCGGACCCTCTTACCATAAAAAATAATGCCAGTTTCTTTAAAGCCAATCAACTCATCAAGCTTGGGTATTTCTATCTTAAACTGATTTTTTATCGTCGCAGTTGATTTGGAAAACAGAAATTGCAATTCCAATGAATAATCTTAGCTGTGTCTTCTTATTAAATAAAAATACTATTTGTTCATTAACCGTAACACTTACTGTCATCAATTGCTTCATAGACTGCTTCAAATCCTTCAGAACGTCCCACAATGTCAGATCTGAATCTCAATTCCATTTCGTTATCTATAGAGATAACATCAGGAGGCTTTGTGCTGCCACAAAGTCGTCGCTCTTTAAATCCTGGTAGCGTGTTTCCATTAATCCACAAGTAATCTTTCTCACATTTTTTACTTTCTTCTAGAGAAAAATTCTTGAAAGAAAGCTTTACCAACTTCGGTAAAGCCACCTTAATCTCCCATCTACAGATCACCCCATTAGGGTAAGGTAACGGATAACTATAGCTCGCTATTGAACCTGCAGAAGCTGATAAAGTGTTCACTTTAGATCCTTGGCATGCAAATGGATAAGGCGCCGACTTAACAGCCTCATAGAACCCTTGAAGTTGGCCATTCTGATCAATTCCTTTGAACTCAACCAAAGCATGGCGGCTGCTAGAGTACACTGGAGTGAAGCTGTCAAAGCAAAGATTACTTAGTACTTTACTAGCCAGGTTTGCACCGTCATAAATCTTGCCGTTGCTTTTACACTTGTCTCCCAAAGTACGGTGTAGATGAACTTTTACAACATACCCTTTGGGTACAGTTATGTTCCATCTGCAAATCTTCTTGCTGGAATAATTTTCTGGACTAATAAACACACCTTCGCGTCCTGAAACCTCGATAGTTGCACCTTTTCCCGAATTGCATTTGTCTGACTTGACTAAAAATAAAAAAAAGTATCTGATTATGATAGTGATAGGGAAACTCATATGAAAGAGGTTTCAAAACTCTCATTATTGGTAGCTACTATACAAGTAAATTGAATAGTTACGAATAACGTCTGTTTCTTTTAGTTTACCGAGGCCCAGTTGTTCAAAGGCTCGATTATGAGAAAAATAGAACGGCATTCCTTCTCTAAGAAAGGAAAACTTTATGGATTTTCGTAAGTGGCGAACACACAAGCAGTGGAATGGAATTGTAGGGGAAAAAGTCTAACATGAGAAAGTCATTCATCCAATCATATCACTGCTCATCAAATGGATTATAGCTCACTAAAAGTACATTTTTTATTCGTTCGTGATTTTAGCCAATCGTGGTTGTCGTAAGAAGCCGAGGGATACAGGATACCTTAAATTATTAAATATTGTTCAGATTTTATATGGTAAAACTTGTTAATCCGTGAATTACAGCTTAAAAAATTAACCAGGGCTAGTGCCAATCGAGATTTGAACAACTGAGCGCAGAAAAAGTCAAATTTCAAATACCTACGTACATCTACAAGCAATAATAAAATTAAGTTTGAGCAACAAAAGGGGCGAATTTTATTTAACTTTTCTGTTAAACGTCTGTGTCAGCATTTCATAGGAAAGCCTCCATATGGCAAATGGTAAAATAACAAGGTAAAGATTTTCAATTTAGCCATACAAGGTCATTTGACTGCTACAATTGTGAAAATAGACTAAATATTTTAAAGCATGCTTACTTTGAGGGACTTGTTTGTACATAAGCTTCATCCCATATTCGCCAGTAACTTTATCCACCAAGTCTAACTCAACTAAAGCAAAACGCCTCGGACTAAACGAGACAAAAGATGGTTTTGTCTCACTTGTATCCAGTAGTGAAGATCGTGACTTGAAAAAATCCGAATAAACTTCAACTTTGTTGTTAAAATCCAGCCACCTCCCAAGTTTAAAAGACAAAAATTCAAGTTTAATAGCGTTGTCCTTTGGTACACTGATCTTCCATGCACACTTGAGCCCAGATGGTTGATTGAGTGGAAACCCTGGAGAGGTGATGGTCCCAGATTCGCCTTCTAAAATAATGTTGGCATTTTTCACGGCAGAGTTGGAAGTCGAACATGTTGAGCCTGAATAGAAGTAATTTCAATTTAATTTAATATAATCACATTTCAAATTCAATTACATTTAGAAATAAATAGTAAATCTATTGAAAGGATAAGCAATACATATCGATAAAAACTGTACATTTGTTTGAAGTAGTTATGACATAAAATCTATCGTGATAGAACAATAATATTGCCCTTTTAAAAATAGATAAAGATTTGGATTCTCTGATTTCCAAAGGTAAATTATTCGAAGAGTGGCATATGCGCACAGAGTACAAGTTTTTAAACGATATTCTGCTCTACTTTGGAGAACGCCCACTTGGCGTGAGATAATCTATGTTACAAAGGAAATTATCATAAGAATGAAACTGTATTACGATATTGTAATGCAAGAGATTCAGCTTATGCAGGCGCCCATATTGCCAAAGATCCTTACCAAGAATTTTCTAGTAGCCCTACGTTGAATTTATTTCAATATAGGAAGTGCCTAAATGACTGGCAGCCGGCAGTTCGCTTTTTCCCTAAATATAGAAAATTACCAACTAAAACCAACATCGAATATTCCTATAGTGAAAAAGAATTTAACAATCAAGCAATCCAGAAGCCGGTGTTAGAAATGAAAATTGGTTCGTAGTTTACGCAAGGCACACACTCTACTGTAGTGAAACTCACATGTCTGAGTATGACCAACAAGACATTAACAAGATTTAAATATAAGAATGGAAATCAGTGAACATTCAAAATGCTTTTACAATCATTCTTTATTGATGAAAGATGAATTATAATACAACAGACTTTACTTTCATTGCGTTTCAGAAACAAAATTCAGACTGATGGCCGTTGTGCTTTGAGTTACTCGACTGGCAAAGAACTTCACTACAGCGATATAAGTCGCTAAGTCTATGAACCGATTTTCACTTCTAACACCGACTAGTACTGAATCGCTTGAAGGTTCTTTATTGATACTCGCCAAGAGCACTTTGATTTGCCTGACCAGTAGTCAATCGTCTACGAAAATTTCTATAAATGTCTTGAGAAAATACAGTACTAACGTGTGCTCGGCCAAAAACTAATTGATTTTTTACTTTTAACGCCATTTTATTAATCTCGTTATGGTTCTTAATCCATAGAGGGTCATTCGATGTTGATTATAGTTTGTTAAACTTGTATTTTAAAAACAAAGACAAACAGTCGGCCAGTGGGCTATTGTTTTGAGTTGCGTGACCGACCAGGTTTCTATTTGTATTTGGGTGACCATATTACGCTAGTATAATCTAAAAGTGACCTAACCCATGTAATATAAAGAAACTTCTAAGTATTAATATCGATGATAGCTCTACAGGTTCGATAGGTTCAGCATGCTTTGCGCCTTTGACGTAATAGAATCCAACAGTCAGTCATGACTGATTAAGGGCCGCTGGGGTCACCCTCCTTGGAGGGTCACTCTACCAGTAGGATGACCCTCTACTGTTGTTTTTCGTGGTTGGAGGTGTTTATGTGTCAGGTAGAGTTACCCTAGTGGTAGGGTTATCTTATCAACTATTATAATCAAGCCTGGGTAAGTCATCATTAATACCTTGATCAGACGGGCCATAAACCGCATGCGTGTAAAACGCTCAGAACACGTTAGATCCCCTGAGGTGGGTTGTTCAAAGGCTGGTTAAATTTAATCCTGTACTGAGCAAAAATTATAGCGGCAACTGTTTCTCTAACGAAAAGATTAATTAAGGTTCTTACAAAATATTGCTAAGATTTTCTATGCAAGAAACTTTATAATCCCATACTTACAGCTGAATATATCCGTCTCTTTAAATTTGGAAACAAAAACATGGGTTAATGACTTACAATGAATTAGCACTAATCGGCTTTTTAAGAACTGGTCATCGATCAATATGTTTACAAGCCTGCACTGTTCTTTCAGAAGTTCTAACATCGGATATTATTTTCTTCTGGATGATTATAAAAAACAAGATCCAAGATAGACTGGTTTGTTTGAGTGGTTTGTGTAGGGTTTTTTTAACATTAACTCTTTATTTGTCTATAATTACTGCTCTTTAATCTTGATCAAGATGATTAAACCTCGTGATATACGATTAAAGCTTCTTAATCTCCATCAAGCTACGTTGAAATACGTTTACTGCTCCTTCATATCAAGACTCCACTGCCTTAAAATGATAAAGTATACTAGTATAAACCTACTAACGGTCTAACACACATCCTGCATTGTGATTGGCTATTCTACTAAAAGTTTATAGCCTACTAGTAGAGAAAAGATGGCGGATCAAAATAGTAATAAAAAAATAGCTAGCGGTAAACTAGTTTGAGCTGCGTCGGTGTTTCTAAAGAAACAATTTAGTAATAAAAATGTAAATT
>JAPEIX020103632.1:0-10162 GCA_026122405.2 Zoanthus sansibaricus
CACGGGAGCGGCGGGGGGGAGAGCGGGGCCGGGACCGAGTTGCTCGGGGCCGCCGGCGGGGGTTAAATTGTTAACATAGTCATTACTGGGGCGGCAAATATTCAACGTCCTCTATTTAATGATATCACTCCACCAACGAGCTACGTTTTGTACTGTCTTATTACTCTTGCAGGCCCGTAGCCAGGAAAAAAATTAAATTAACCGAGGCTGTATGAATATCAATTAGGCAATGCGAGCGCATAATTCTCATCCTTAGAATCGCTGAAAATGCACCAAATTTATAAAAACAGTACAAATATTCCAGATGTACAAGACAATTCTTACCTAAGCAACTTGGCTTTGAATGTGAATCACGTAGATCTCATTAGCAGCAATTAAAATTCTTAGCCAGATTTAGATGTTATAAGCCACACAACTCCGACATGAATATTTTGTTTCCTAAAAAAATTTTTTTTAAATTTTAATTTTTTAAAAAAAAATTTTTAAAAATTTTTACCGAGGCAAGTGCCTTGATTCGCCTCAAGCTGGCTACGGTCCTGTCTTGCCTTACATAAAAGATTCTAGCATGCACCATGACACAATTTATACTATATCATAATATTCAATGTGCCAGTTTATTACAAAAAAAGAAAAACCTGGCTTGAACTACTACATGTTGACTTTTTTTTTCAACTTGATACAAAAAATATGTACTAACGCTCTGTGAGGGCGTTGTCATTTGATATTGTCACCGAACTCCTGATGATTTACTCTACCAAGAAACCTGTTTTTGTCGAGTCTGCGTATGACTCTCATTTTTTCCGTCCTCTATCAAATACTGCTTCATACTAAAAAATCTATTGACCGAATTTATAATGACGGACAGCCATGTTCAAAACACGTTGCGACGCCAACAGACAGCTACAGGAAGTCGAAGTTTGGAAGTAGATCAGAGACAGGCCAAGAATTGGCGCGAAATCTCGTACACTGTGACGAAATAGTTATCTATCGAGAACGCCCGTTGGTCAATATTCCTCCAATCAGTACACTGGTTATGTTCCAGTTCCACAGGAGTGTAAACGTAATGAATATCGGAGACATTTATTACAAAAACAAGTATTCTTTTATTTAACTTTTTTTTTTTATTTTGTTATCTACTAGTTTTTAAAATGCGGGAGATTTCTGTAAAATGCGGGAGAACGGGAGACCCAGCTAAAATGCGTAAGAAGGTTGGCAGCTCTGTCCTTGTTCTGAGGTAAACCAGAAAATTTAAAGTTTCACTTTATGCGAGAAACTCACGACGTTGACCAACAACTTTGGCGCCATTTCGGAAACGTACGCACACACATGCTGCTTTGGCGCCATTTCGATAGTCGCTCGCAAGTAATGGCGGGAAAGCCGGGTGAAATACTACCGGTTGGATACCGAAGAATTTGCAACGGCTTTCCAGGCCTCTGATTAGCTGTTTTTCATAAGAACATGGGATAAAAATTTTTGTATTACTTATTGCTACACTGCATGGTCGTCAACATATGTAACTAACTTTAAAAATATAATTTATTGTTTACAAAAACGAAAAGACCGAAAATGGCAAAACTTTCGGTAAAATCCGACATAAGAATTCAAAACTTAGCAAGTCATTTTATATCGAGTATGTACATAGATATGGCCGAAATTTTTTTATGAATTGTTAGTTTTTGGCGTTTTCAAGTTGAATTATTTTCATTGTATCACATTCGCGGCTATTTACTGTAGGTTAAGAAACTGATCTTTGTGTTCTGTATTTAATACATTAGAACTAAAATTATTATTATTTTGCCCACCGTGTTTTCCCGCGTTTTTTGAAGATAACGCTTCATCGATAAGTTGTCCCGCTTTTTCCCTGTGGTGATAGCGGCTTCTGACCAATGCAACACTAGGAGAAAAATCATCGCCATCAACAGAACCAAGCGAAATTTGAACATGTTCAACTTTAGTTATCTGGTCTTGGGTACCACAAACACTTCAACGCAACAGAGCTGTTCTTTTCTTGGCAAAACACTTTCCGTTTATATCACCGCGGCTCAGAACTTCTTGTTTAAATATCACTTCTGTGTTAATTATTCGTTTATCTAAAAGCATAAAATATGTGTAACTTCAAGTTTAATATAAAACGTCGCTTTTACTAGTAATCAATGACGGAAGATGCCTCTGTCTGTTATCAAAATCTACAATGCATGTTTTCATTCAGCAAGTTTTTACGTTTATTATGGAATAGCAGCATTCTCTCGAAATCGACTGACTGGGGAATTTGTCGCAAACAATCTTTTTCTTTTTTTAAAAAAAAAGGAAGTTTCACATGCATTGCTAAACAAATAAAATTATGCTAAACCATTGCTCAGTATAAATACTCCAAAGGAATATTTCGCCGTTAACTAACGGCTAAACCATTGTTTAGTATATATGGACCTAAGGCATATTTGGATATAAAATCAGTTTTTAATAAAAGATCGACGGTTACTTTTGTTTTCGGGCATGGTGTCTTGGAAAATAGATAGATGGTAACTTTCGTTTTTGGATATGGTGTCTTGGACAATAAATAGATGGACTTTTGTCTTGCAACATACTGTAAATAAGTGAAAAATTCTATTTCGGTAGCTCAATGTTGCTTAATATTTGTTGACCTTTTTCAGTGTGTTTATGGATTAGTTAACCAGTCTTACATCGGGACTGTTGATCGATGGAATCCAATCTTCGTCTTTCTCGAATTTTACTAAATAGCCTGTGTTTTTATTGTAGGCGATAATGGTGCCCCTGCACCAACCTAGATATTTCATCTCACCATGTACTTCCTCTTGATATTCTACTTCTACAACTGTATTAATGAGAGCTCTTCCGGTTCTACGTTTAGTACGTTGTGTGAATTTAGCTCTTTTATCTGGTGGTGTTTGGTCTGCGTCAACTTCTAGCGTGGTTTTCACTAAACTCGATCTTTTTCTTTTTCTGATAATGTTTCCATTCGCTGCCTGACTTTTGTTAGCATAAGTTATGTTTATATTCCTTTCTTTTGCAACAATTTTAACTGCATGTAATCTGTCTTCCAGATAAAGATTCTTGAGTAAAATAGATATATTGCTGCAACCTTCTTTAATTGATTCCCGATTCAATGATTCAACAGGGTTGTTGGTACTCGAGGTTGTGTCCCAATCATCACCCACTCTTTCGGTAAAAGCTTTGCAAAACATTCTGAGAATATGTTCTCTCCTCCACCATTTTACCCAGTGTTCAGCTTTGCGCCAATTGCGGTTCTCCATGGAAGCACCTGTCTCTTGAAAACTGGTTGGCATGATATCGTTTGCTCTTGAAACTGGTTTGTTTCCACTCAAAATATCAAAGCAAAGGTGAACTTTTTCCTTATCTTTCAAATGTTGAATTTTAAAAGCCAGCGATCTAAAAGCTTCTCGTTCTTCTAGTGTGGATGTAACAATGTCACTCACCCGATTAACCGATTGCTTCCAGTGGAAACTACAGCCTCTAATTAAACGTTGCGTTAGTGTGGAACCTAAACTCTTGACAAAACCATTGTACTCAGCCTGATCAAAGTCCACCATTATTTGTCGTAGATTATCACCGTTTTTGAAGTTTGGAAACTGTCTTGTGACATGCTGAAACACCTCGGAGATTGCTATTCCATAAGCTTCACCATCTTGTCTGCTACATAAAACTCTTGCAACAGCATTATACTCGAGAGTAATTTCATTAAGAGAAACAATATTCAGAAGATAAGGAAAATGTGTATTTCCGGTGTATGTAATGTCAACAAACAAATCCTTTGCATTTCTAAACAATTCAGCTTGGTATGGCGCCATAAAAAACGCAAAGCTTCTTAGAGGCGAGAGCACATATTCTTTCCCATCCATTTGATATTTTCCCATTTTCTTATTCACTTCTTCTGTGAATTCTTTATCGTCTGGGTCTTGGAGACGTTCGTGTTGTTTTCTGAACTCTTTAAACTCCAAAAGCTGTATTATTGGTTGAAGTTCTGGGGGCACTTGGCTGTTCTTGGACATTGCAGATTTTCGCTCCCTTCTGATTCTGCTGGCATTGGATGCAGCTGGAGATCGCTCTGCCGGAATAAAACCAAGGCCTTGACCTTTTTGTATTTCTTTGGTAGTTAGACAAGTGTCTTTTTTTACTGCATCTTGTATTGCGTCTTTTACTGCCTGCGAAATAACGTGAGGTGCAGGCTTATTGTGATTATGTTCCTCATCTGGCAGAGAACCGATCCACCTTCGTCCATCATTGATATCTTCGGGCCATATATAAACGAGGCTGACAGGACAGTTTCCAGATGATATCAGGGAATGATCACGGGAATGCTCTTTACATTTATTAATTCGTTGCCTGTTGCTGACAGTGAAAGAACATCCATCCATCCCACATGTTTTCACACCTTCGCAAAATGCTCGTCTGACGTGGACCCTCTCCTTCTTTCCACCAATGATGACTTCAACCAATTGCGTCGAAGTGTTTCGCTTTGTCAACTGGCAGTCATCCCATAAATAATGTGATCTTTTACAAGATCCAAATTCAGTGGTATTGTAGATGTTCTCACAATAACCCATTTTTTTTTCTTTAGAAAATCCAGGGTACTCAAAGTCTTGTTTACTCTCAATTTTAAACCATCTGTTTTTGTCTTTCAAAATGTCACGAAGCTTTGGTAGATGGTGCTTTTGCCTACCAGTTGGTGTTATTTCATTGGGCTTTCTTATGAGTCGACTAGCTTTTTTCAAGACAGCTTTGGGGTCCAAAATGAATATGTCTCTTGGATTTTTCAAAAATTGCTCACCTTCTTTAGACAATTCGTACGTTCTAGATGCAATTGCGAAATGCAAACCATTATTGTTAAATTGACTTATTTTAAAATGTATGTCGATAAAGTTTAAATGAATCAATTGGCGGAGGTGTGTGGACCACCATTCCCTGCAGACTTTCATATCCCCGACGCTCTTCCCTTTTCCGTATGTCTCTGATGCTTCGATATAGTCTTGCATCTCTTGTTTGGCAAGCCAATCCCTCTTACTGCCCATAACCCACGTAATTAGCTTTTCTTCGTTTATCTGTTTTAGTGTCGGTACTTTGGATAGCTCATTTAAAGCACCGATTAGGGTAAAGGCAGAATCCTTGACATTGAAATGTCTTTCCTCCTTGATGTCACAACTTGAACAGCACTCCCCGGTCGATGCTTGCTCAATGACATCAGTATCTTCAAAGTGTTCCAGTAGACCCTTTCGGAGACATGTGCCTGCTTTCAAGCCGTAAACCCACTTCCAGCATTTTTGGTACTCGTTATTCAGCACATCAATTTCTTGGGATGAATATGATTTTCTCCAATATATAAGCCGTTGGTCATCAATGTATTCATTGACGAAAAGAACACCATCTGAATTTTCATTGTTTCGTCCTGCTCTCCCAAACTCCTGCAATATAACGCTCATATTGCGCATGCAGCCTATCCGTAACACAAGGTTTACGTGCGGGCTGTGAGTCCCCACTTCATACGACTCTGTCGCAACTAGCACCTGAAAGGCTTTTGATCGAAATTGGCTGTCAATCTCTTTTTTTCTTTCTGTGGAAAGGCTTCCGTGGTATGCCTTAGTGTCATCTAAACCTTCCCGTTTGAGGCTTTCTACCAACAGGTCCACATCTTTCTTGAAATCCATGTACACTATTGCGTAGTCATCATCAATTACTTTTGCTAGCTGGCTCGCGACCTTTTTCCACATGTCTTTACCAGATTTTTTTTGAACATTTTCGCATTTTTCAATGTTGATTTTTATATTTTTCTTATTGATGCTGCCTTTTATCAGCAAGGGTTTCCTCAAGTAATTACTGCAGAGATCTTCTAACTGATTATCACCCAAGGTTGCCGTTAGAGCCATTATGGGTATTTCCTCAAAAACCTCTTTCAAGGTCTTCAAGGTGTCGTAGCTTGAACGGAAGTTACAGCTTCTGTCAAACATTTTATGTACTTCATCAAGCACGATCAATTTCAAGCGATCCTTCATATCTAAAAGTTCATTTTTGAGTTTCTGGGCGAAGTACTCTGGGGTTGTCAGGAGAATAGGAGGAATAGATCCCACTTCTAGTCCGATCACACTTCTTATGGAGGAGGCACTTTGTGAGGGTCCAACCGCTAAGGCGTTAATCTTATTAACTTTTAAATGTTCTATCTGAGAGTTGATTAATGATAAAGTTGGACAAATTACCACAGTGGTTGTTTGCTTCTGTAGAAGAGCAGGCAATTGGTAACACAAGCTTTTCCCGCTGCCTGTGGGCTGAATAATTACGGTGTCCCTTCCAAGTTCCACTGCATTAATGGCATGCTCCTGAAAAGGTCTGAATTTTGAAAGTCCAAACCGTGTTAAATGTCCCTTCCAAATCAATTCTTGGCTTTCATCTGGCTTGTTCAAGTGGTCGAAAAGAACCCAACTACATTCTGGCACTTTGTTCTCCTCGCAAAGCTTTGTGTCGACTTCATTCGATGCCTCGGCCTTGATACTGGCCTCCAACAACTCTTCGTCGGGCATTAGCTCGTCTTCTGCCAAAAAAAAGATTTTGTCCCTTGAATTTTCAGTTTTCATTGCTTTATCTGTTGATTCATTTCCCACGTGCCTACTTGCTGCCTTTCCTAGAGAAGCATTATACACAACTGTTAAATCCAGAGGTGAGTCCCCACGATTTGAATTAATCAATCGTTTTTTAACCCAATTGGCTAGTTTTTGGGTTGCACTTTTTAACACATCCGAAGAATATTGAGTGTATGCAATGATACCATTACCATTGCCACCTACTTTCTCCGATACACTGTGTGTGTCGACTATTATAAAAGCGTTTTTGCCTTCTTTGGAAGTTAGACACCCCACGCAAAAAGAATAAGGTGGGCAAGTAAAAACTGCAGACACAGGCCTTCTTTCGTGTAAAAGTGTGAACATATCAAGCAATGCCTTTTCACCTTCTTCGGTTTCCACACCTGCGAAGCAATTCCATATTGGCTCGGTTTCAAGGTCGTATAGGTTTGCGACCCGCATAATTTCGACAGCATCTTCAGTGGTAAAAAACGAAGACACATCCCTGAGGCAGTTAATTTTTTTGGGAATCTCCATGATAATCCTTTCCACTGCATCTTTTACTTCTGGTAAATCATTGAATACATACGATTGTCCGTTCACCTCCAACCAATTTGAAATGGCTGCAGAAAAAAAGGCACAAGCATTGGTGCCATCGCTTTCCTTAGCCTGTTTTTCCATGTCCACAATAAGGTCTTGTGGAAGATCACTCGACTGTAAAAAGGAGGCCGAGATGGCGTCAAAGGTTTCCATCGCAAAACCCTGGTGAAGAGAGAGGTGTACCACATTGGACATTTCATTGTGTAATGGGCACTCACTGTGGACACCATCTCCAAAAGAGCTTTTCTTGCTTTCCATACTATCGTCCTTTGGTGAAACAATTTCCTCCAATTTCCTGATAATTTCTTCCACGGTTGGTCTTTGAAAGGGTTTGTGACTCCAACACCTTTTTATAAGGTCCTGTAATTTTGCCCATTGTGTGCCGGTAAGTTCATCGCATTTTACAGGTAAGCTTGGCCTTTTTTGCTCCAACACATACTGCGTGATGCAAAAAGACTTACAATCATTCGACCAAGGATTGTTTCTCCTGGGGCAAAGAAGTTCTACCAACAGCATAGCAAAGCTATATATGTCACTACTCTTGGAGGGCTTTCCACCTGTTAATACCTCTGGAGCCATATAAGGGATCGTGCCGGCTGCCATCGTTGAGGGATCTTGCGATGACAACTGCGTAACCATGTATTCTTGCCACTCTGAGATTGCCTCTCCAAAATCTCCTATTTTAATGATCCACTGGTTTTCCGGTTCGCTACTAAGGAAAATGTTGGCTGATTTCAGATCACAGTGTATACATTCTGAGTTATGCAGGTATTGCAGCCCTTTGGCGGTTTTTAACGCAACATCCAATCGAACAGACCAGGGTACAGATTCTTCTAGCTCATCCAGTAGTTGCCTTAGATTGTTAATAGGAACTTGCTCGTTTTCGATAACTATTACTTTTTCAAGATATTCGGTAACTATTTTGGAAGATCCCTCTATAACGCCATAGAAACGCAAAACATTGGGGTGGGACAACGTTTTCAAGAATTTTGCCTCTTTGTTCACCTTCCTTTGCATTCGTCTGTTCATCTGTGCATTGAACTCCTTCACAGCAACTTGATGAACCTGCTCTTTGTTGTCTGTGTATATGCCCTTGTACACTTTAGCCGTTGCACCACTAGAAAATTGTTGGTCGTCTATTTGGACTTTTGTTGATTTTATAAATTCCATTTCCTCCCCACCAGAAAGAAACTTCGTTACTGCGTGCATACCTTTAAATGAAATACAAATGGTTATCATTAATGGTTACGCATTAATAATAAATTGTCATGGTTCCTTTTGTAAACGTGTGCCATTAAAATCGTTGTCACTTACCGTGAAAATACTTGTGAGCTATGCCCACTTGTACTTCGCCAATCTGTAAAAAAAAAACATTATCATGCCATCGTTATCGTTATTCATTGTTACGGCTATCAAAATCATTACCATATTCAATGTCTAAGAATATATATTATATTATATATGAACAGCAACTAATTACATACACTTTTTTCTTATTTTTCTAATGTGATAATTGGATAATCTGGATTTGTTGTGACGTGTCTGTGGATTAATTAATCTTGCTTTGATTTAATTACATAGTTCTTATTAAAAAGTAGTTTGTATTTTGAATGCCCTTTATAAAATACGTTTGAAACAATAAATGTACGTCGATATAAAGGTCAGGTGCATTCTATTAACTCTAACTAATCCTGTGAGCTGTAGAGTACTTAGTATATCATTTATCATATGATATATGATATAACTTCCCAGAAGTGTAGATCTTACCAGAAGTGTAGCTTTCACGGTATTGCTATTTTTGATGTTATGACCCCTCATATACAATATAATAGACGCTGTAATTATTAACTAGAGAAGGAAAGCACTCTTACCTCAGTCTCTTCTTTGCCTTTTCTTTGTGAAATGTCTAAAAGAAAATAGAAGAAGAAAATTAGCATGTCTGGTTTTTAAAGCCAAAACTATGGTTTTGCCAACCCGTAGCGTTTTACTAAATTTCAATTACCCATTTGCTTTGCTTGAGTAAGGATGTCCTGTGCTTGCTGCAGATACTCTTCTAATTCCGCCCATAGACATTCATTTCCTGCTGGGGAAATGTAATGATTACAGTTTTTAGCCGATTGTGACCAAGGCAAGTCATATTGTCTCATTTGGTTGTTCATCTCAGTAGAAAGGATACCACCACTTGGTATAATCAAA
Source organism: Zoanthus sansibaricus (assembly GCA_026122405.2). Taxonomy (NCBI): domain Eukaryota; kingdom Metazoa; phylum Cnidaria; class Anthozoa; order Zoantharia; family Zoanthidae; genus Zoanthus; species Zoanthus sansibaricus. The sequence goes on from JAPEIX020103632.1 coordinate 9,384, forward strand.
GAACTTCGATGTAGCAATGAATATTAATGAGTTATAAGCGATAGCGACAAGTGAAGAGAGTAATTGAGTATAAAGGAAAGCAAAGGAATGTGACAAATTAACAAAACAGTGACAAATTGACATGAATTATCTTGTCAGTTAAGGATTGGTTTTTCCAAGGGAATGTGATCTCCTTGATCTTGAGTTGAAAATTGGTAAACTTCAGAAGAGCGAAGATGTTTGTACACATGGCTTCCTTGTCCCTTAGAGAGATGCTCGCGATTACATGTAGGAAAAAAATGACCTGAGGTCTTGCCATTATAGCTAACATTACAGCTATCACAAACATCTTATAACTAAATGTGACCGCAGCTGTCTAGGTATTGGATTCTCTGTACCAAACGTACTTATCATTCAACCATTTTTTAGTTGATGATGGCAAATGTTTTGTTGAAAAATGTCTTTAAATATTAAAAGTTTACGTTTATTCTTAAAAATAAATGTTTATTAATATTTTTTATGTTATTTTTGCTCGTTAGTTTTGATAGAACACATTCAAAATCCAAGAAAAAGTTTGAAAGCAAAGCAATTTCCATCGCGCCATTCGCGCGCTTGCTCTCTGTCCAAGTGATTCAGTATTCCATTATTCTTTTTACTACTGCTTTTCAGTGAACATGTTCCTGCTTCTATTTAATTCTTACCTTTTTTTGCTTGTCTTGTTCTTTGTCCAGGAGCAAATAGTGGTTTATCTCCGCTTATCTTTTCGTCCTGTTCCTTTTCGAGATGACTGTGTAGCAAAT
>JAPEIX020103664.1:0-10162 GCA_026122405.2 Zoanthus sansibaricus
TAACTGGCTGCGTTTCCAGCGTGGTTGGTCCTTGTAGTGTAGTGGTTAACACGTCGGACTAGTAAACCGAAGACGTGAAGTTCGATTCCCGCCAAGGGCTTAAAAATTGTTTTCTCTTCTTTTATTCTATATCCACACTAAATTGGCAAAGATAAGTGCTATAATTCAAATTTAATAACACGAATTAAAGTAAGGAACCAAAGATTTATGTGTTAGCGCAGGATTCTGCGTGTTTAAAAGCTCAAACTTTTCTCCTAAGCAGCCACAGCACATCCAACTCTCAGGTACCCATTCCGAACCTACAGCACGAAAATACGGTTGCGTTTTTTCTTGTTGAAGAACGAAACATAACTTGTTTAAGGAAATATATGACACTTTTAAGTTTCATCACAGACATGTTTCTGGATATACCATCTTCAGTGTGTTAGTGGCACAATAGTGGCAGTGTTTAAACAGGCCTTTACTGAATATGAGTTAAAGATCAAGGAAGCTATCAATTAAAAAATCATCTCTTAACAATGACGTTAAACATGTAAATCTTAAACTTTCTCTGTAAATCATTTTAGTCACTATTATATTTATTCTATAACCGTTGTTACCATGCATTGTATTTAAATACTGCCAGAATTATATCACTCTCTTCAAATGTAAATGCCGAAATATGTTTGTGTTGAATCTTAAAAGTGTCATATATTTTCTTAAATTTGTTAATCGGTAAATTGCCTTTCACAAATATAACCTGCTTTATCCATGGTGTTAGAAACTTATTCTGTTTTTCCATTTTCTTCCTGCCTGAAAAGGTATTTCAAATTCTGGTGCAGATAATCTTGGTATTCCCAATTGTGTTTTTACCTTTTGTGCAATGGATTCCCCATTCGTTGATGCAACCGATGAGAATAGGCCTTGGAGCTTGGTTCGTGGCAGTTTTCTTGATTTTGGCATTGGTCGCTCTGGTGCCAGTTGGTTCCGGAAATCCTAACGTTTTAGAGAGACTGGTAAGGTAAGAGAAACTATCTTAACAATTAAAATGGAACTCGGTTTCGCTGTACGTTGCACCTACGCTTACAGCAGTTCTTATACTCCAGTGGAAAGGGGAAATTAAGTAATTTGCACATAAGATCCGCATGCATCCACCCTCTACCACAATAATTAACAAATACTCCAAGGTATTCTCCAAATATGGTTTCGAAAGTGGATGTCTTATCATTCACTATCTATGGAATCTTTCTTTCTTTAGTAGCGGTTGTAAAATAAAGTTAATGGGGGATCCTTAGTTTGTCTGTTTATAAGGGAAAGAGAGTTAGCAAGGGCTTTGATTTTAAAAGTCTGAAAAGACTTCTTTTTTAAGTGGATTGATCTATTAACAATACGTTGACCAGACCTGCAGGCAATACCAAATTGAGTTAGATAACAATAACATTATTATATTAATGATACCAGATATTTTATTAAGAGGTAGAATTGAATAATATTATATGAATAAAATTATCTTGGTTATAGCAAGAGGTTCTTGCGTTCTCATTGATTAACTCAGTCTCGGTTATTGGTTTAAATTTGATAATCGATGCAAAGCTGAAAATTTAAATGGGAAATTAGTTTTCCAATTAGTTATATTTATCCAAGCTTTCAAAATCTAACAGAATTTAATGAAAAAGAACAATCCTTTCAAACTCGCTATAGTTGAAAAATATTTTGTTTTAGCTATATAACGGGCTTCTGGCATGTTCCTAGAGATTACTAAACGATCAGCAAGGAAGCTTCTCATCTTAATCCTTAGAAAGTGAGGTTGTATGGCAATTTTGAAGCAGAAAAATTACACTTTACATCTTACATGCATCTAATAGTTAATCTTAATATTTCGGTAGCTTCTTTTAATATAAATTTACTTTCAAAACTTACTTGTGCACCTTTTGCTGTTCTCCACAAGTGACTTGCTCACTTTAAACAAAACTTAACCTGCTTCTCGCAACAAATTCCTTTTATTGTTTAGATGGTCCATTGTTCACGTCTATCATGTGCGGTTCATCCGGGAAATGTACAACGTAACAAACATTGGACCCAGTAGTCCTCCAATTCTTTCATTGAGCGATGGCGGCCACATAGAGAATCTGGGACTGTTAGCGTTGTTACAGCGAAGACTGGAAAAAATTGTCGTGGTAGACGCCGGTACAAAACATTGTAGCCTCGCAGACGATCTTCACATTGCTTTGAAGCAGGCCAGAAAAAAGCTAAATTGTTCTTTCGTAGGTAATAAATATCTTATTGCATGCGAATGTTTCTGGGGTCCAATAGCTATATTCAGTATGTTATCGTGGTAGGGCTTTGTGCTTTATGTCTTTACCGTATTTTAAACTTTTACATAGATACCCTTCTACCACAAATGATAATAAACCTAAAAACATACTTATCAAACAACAATCAAGCCCCGGGGGAGATGTACTTGCTACATGGGGCATATGAGTACGTGGCGCCCTGTAGGGTATGGGTTTTTGAGCTCTAGAATCTGGGATGTGGTAACATATTTGCCTGAGGTCTACGATAGGGTATCTAATTTGGGATGGGCTTGGGATGTAATTCAATTGCCTGGGATAGGGTACAGTTTCTGGTGTAGCGAAGGTTATGATAACATCTATGGCATTAACAAAACAACCAGCACAGATGTGACACCAGTCCTATAAGCACGCTAATAGAGTGGTACGGTCAGGCAGCTTTTAACGCATGTTTACTTAGGGGTAGGGTATAATTTTTGACTTAAAGGTCTTCGGTAGGATAACAGTTTTAACTGCTCATATAGGTTTGGGATAGCGTCAGGGTTTTAAGCTTAGGGCGGCACACCCCTACACAAAAACTAATAGAGTAACCATCCGGGCATTCAAGAACTTCAGCTATACTGATGAATGAGACATTAATAAATGTTTCAAAATTAAAACAAAAAACAATTTAATGTCAGCTAATTTCTAATTTTTTTTTTCACTTTCTACAAAAACGATTCAAAGAAGCTTACACAGATGGAAATTCAGAATGAAAAAATGAAAAAAATTGTACCAACTCTTACCAACTACCTTTCAAAGAACTCAACTGTTCCAGTATAAAATAGTAAACTGGATTCCTTATTCAAACAAGAGTTGCTTTAAATGGCATATTGTAGAAACTGAGAAATGCACTTTCTGTAAAATACAACTGTATGTATAATTGTACATACACACAATTGATTTGGAAAGAAGTTAGTATATGGCTGACACCTTTCACTTAACACTGGAACCTTTAAACGTGACTTATGTTTTGTTTAGTGTAATTTAACCAATCATAAACAATTCTCGCTGGTCAATCACATACTTTTAACTGGCATGGCAAACAATCAATACATGTTTTACGTCCTAAACGGTACAAAAGCCTCGAGCTCAATTTAGATCTTTTTACATCAAATATCAAACCATTGCTGCGGCACGGAACCAGCAGCCAGGACTGGGTTCCAATATAGTATTGAGGACTGTGGGTAATTAAGGAGTAAAAATGGCCGTGATAGCGCGTGCAGAGCAATTCCAGATCTGTCTCAGCTACTTGTCAATTCGCTTTTTTGATTCCTGACAATTATGAGATAAATATCGAGATGAAATTGAAATCTAATATATTCAATAAGATATATATGAATAATTCAGATACAACCGTGTTTAAAGAGCAATAGTCAGAGATTCTGTTAATAATTTACCTAAAAATTAAGACGGCTGTCAAGGTGACGGCTCGTCGCTCATTCCGTTGTGGTTGTGCCTTATTGATCAATATTGTTTAGATTGTCTGTAAATAGCATGTAAATTAAAAATTATCAATGTATCAATGTTAAAGCAAGCAGAGCACTTCTAGACAGCGGAGGATTGTGTTATTGCGAGTTCGGGGAATACTTTTCCAGTTTTCCACTGGGTTTTATGGTTTTTGGTATTCCAATGGTATGACATCTGCTCATAAGGTTATCACTGTACGGAGAAGACCTACGCCACCAAAATAAACCTGATAGGATATTTTTTGTGTGCTTTCTATTGGAGCTGCAATTTGTCATGTGTGTCAATATTGTACTTTGCTTCCAGTTTAGGATTTTAAAAAACGTGATTCTTTAAAACACATACAGGGATTGGAGGTCGCGACATTATTGAAGATGTTCGCGAAATGTTTTTGGAAAGAAATCGTGGAGATCAACCAAGATTTTATCGATTTAAAGTCGAATATTACCACAAATGTAACCCATGTACACCTGGGTCAAAGGTTGGCGAGGGCGAAATACTTCTTATTTCTGGAAGACATCCTTTAAAAGGTAAACTGTGAAACATGAAAAAATGTTAACACAAGCCACTTTCCTTCAATACGTTACGGCCATGAAACAAACATTTGTTGTTGGATCAAAAATCCAAGGAGTGCAATTAAGATCGCTCTTTTTGAGTCTAGATCTCTTGAAACAACATGCTGTATATATCTTTTATAGGGCTCACTCCACCCTTTCAATTTAATCCAACACAATACAAACATTTTTATAACCGAGTCCGTGGTCTGTCCGGAAGGATTTTTTGCCCGAGGTCTTAATTTTACTTTCGCGAAAGATTGAATACAAAAAATTCTCCTGTACAGACCGAGGAAAACGAAATTATTAAATTTTTATTAGATAAATGGCACATCACTTTTTGATTTATTTTGCCAAAAAAAGCATTTCTCTCATAAAAAGATCCTCGACAATGTTCAATGAACTTGTTCAATGGGCTTCATTTTGTTAATGATTTTATTTTTCGTCATTTTTAAAACAGTGATAGATATTCTTTTAATTTGATAGATTTTTATTATTTATTAGCCTAAGAAAAGTTTACAAAATTAATGACTGTCAGCTGAAAAATGTTTACAAAAGGATGTCCTTGATGTCAGAAGGGTACAGTTAAAATCTTTAGTTTGTCAAATTCAAGTTAGTTCAATGGATTGTTATTTAAAAACATTAGTGGGTTTGCCTGAGATAAATCTAGAAACGTAAGAGATCTAGAACGCTAACCCATTTCGGCTTTTTCTCATCTTCAGAACGACTGTTCATATCAAGTTTTCCTTGACATTTAAACGATTTGCTAAGGTTTTAACTTTTCTGTCAACTCAAAAGCTGAAGAAAACAGTTTTTTCTTATCTGCTTGGCATTTATTGTATCACTGAATTGACCTGAATTACATAAAGCTGAATACACTTGTTAGTATCACACTTGGTAATTTAATTACTGTAAAGTGCTCGATAGGTTTTCCATTTTCATTTTTTTTGACAAGTTTCAGCTGCATTTATTTCTTTCTTGAAACAAGCAGATTCTTCTGTTGAAATATATACTCTTGCATACCAGTAACAGTCAGATTTAACAATAATGTGTACGTATTTCAAAGGTACATCAGTAAAGACCCCTGCTAAACGGAAAACGTGGAAGGACTACGGTCTTGATTTAGATGTCAGAACGTGGGGTACTGGTCCTGAATTGCAAGCGTGGGAAGTGGACCGGTTGACCGGGTGCTGCTGTGAATGTTGTCACTGCGTCCCCTGTGGGTGTGTGTCAAACCCCGTATGTGGGATCTTCCCAAACCATTCTACGGCCAATCAGTTTATGACACCTGCCATGTTTACTGCATACCATAGAGAGGGATACAGAGCATGCGTGGAAGCAGAAGTTGAGAAGTTCTTGGAAGAAGCTATTGAGGAAAATGGAGCAAAAACAATCAATGAGCAGCCACTTTATGAACGGAATAAAAAAGAAGGATAACTTTAAGATAGATGTAGAAACTAAAAACGTCTCTATAAACACGAATTAATAAGAAATATAAGTTTTAACATAATAATGGTCATACCTTCAGTTGATCATATCTTCAGGGCATGCGCAGTACATAGGATATTTTGCTGAGCGGGGATAAACTCCGGTACACCTTAACAGGAGTCTACCGTGTATAAAAAAAGTTTCAAATTAGACGTATTGTTTTCGCCCCTACATAGAAAGCTGCTTGCAAGAATTTGCAGTAAACACTGACCACATTGATATTTTTGTTTAAAATTGTCATAATTTGTATATGGCATAAGCATCTTGTTAAGTTTTCCTGTCGGGGCAACTGCCCTTTCTACCGGCCCTGCCATAAATATCTTACAATGTGAACAAAATCGATAACTTTAAATTTGAAATAATCAAATTTTAAATTTTTAAATTAGTAACGTAAACCTTCAGATCGGCAATTTCTTTTTTATTATTGTTTTTGGGCTATAGTAATGAAAAAGTGCGATCTTCATGTTAAAAGAAAACTGGGGGAAAAAACGAATTGGACGAAAATAGCAATTTTTCTTTCTTGTGGGAGTGAGGTATTACATTTGATTGAAAAGGTGATTACGTCGTGCGACATATAAGTACTACATTGCCGGGCATTCGTAATGAAGTAAAGTAGTCTTTAATTTCAAGGTTTCATTCTTTCTGAATGGCTAGTTGCTCCCCCTAAAAGTTGTAATTGCTTGTTGAATTTTAATTGCCGCTGTGCCTCGGGTTTCAATTCATGTTTTGTTTTTAATTTTCCCCATGTTAATATACCATCATTTTTAGAAATAGAGCCAAAATAAAATTTAGAAAAATTCCGTCTCGGCGAAACACCAAATAGAATTAACAGAAGCTTGTAGCTTTCTCTGAATTTATTTCAGGTGTTTCCGGAAATAAAATTTTCCAAATTTGATTTGCTAAGATCTTTGTTAAAAGTGTTTTGGGAGGAATTTAGGACAGAGCAAGAAACTAAGCATATTTTTCTGAGCGCTGTTTTTCTCAAAACTAATAACTTTCGAGTTACGATTGCCAGTTAGGATTTCGAGTTGAATTTTTGGGTTAGGATCCCGAGTCTGATGGATTTTTTGAGTAAGGGTGCAGTGTAGATTCAATTTTTTTGGAGATGATTGTGCACCAATCGTAAACCCCATTTCCACCAACTTCGGGTACATGGCTGCGATTGTTCATAAAATCTGTGCTCCTGTGAGCTGGACGTTAACGTGTTTAGATTATTGCAAAACTTTGGCGGGGATTAAGCGAAGGTTTTGGCAAATGCCGCGAATAATGTAATTATCAAATGACAGTGAGTTTTGTTCTGGTTTGGAACAGTAAGGACAGGAGGGAAAGGCTAAAGAGAAGATGAGTCGGTAAGTTGCAGAAGGTATCAGAAGGCAAAGCATTTATATTAATATTATAGCATGGCTGGAATTACCACACATGGCTGGGCAATTAGTGCATGAAATAGACCCGCACGGCAGCGCAATAAACGCATGAATTAGACACGTACGAACGCATGAAATAGACCCTCATGCCTGGGAAATTAGTATAGGTAATCTCATGGAGCTAAGTGAAGTTTAGGATTAATTCCAAGGGTGTGTGTCTCGGAGCGCTAGAGACGAGGGTAATTTGAAAAAAAAAATGAAAACACAAGTGAAATTAATCCGTAATTTTACCCGTCCCCATGCGATTACATGGTTATGACATCGAGGGCAAACTTTTTCGCGCACTTTCCAATGTTGTCGTAGTTTTCGCACTTTTCCTTCCAGCACTTTTCTTAAATTCTAGAACTTAACATCTTTCAAGATAGATTTGGGATACTTTTTCCCTTTCAAATGCCGTCCAAATGCTGCCTGCATCACTTTTGATGAGTCTGGCTCATAATCGTTACCATTGTAAGATTGTTATACTGAGTGTTGTCGGGAATTTGGTGCTCGTACTCTTCAAGGCGTTGTTTTTCTTTCCTTTCTGCTACCCACTTTTGAAACGCTTTTATCCGGCCAATAATTTGTACTTTTTTAGTGTTTTTGTTTTCACTAGACAACATTAAATCTATAATTCAGTTTTCATCAACTTCGCAAACCGCGAAGCCATCATTGCCAAAACAACATGTTTCGCAAACCAGCGACCAATCAGCGCCACGTAATTTTGCCCTCAGTTAAAGAAAAAAGCCCTCCCTCTTGAGCCAATCAGCACCGAGTAATTTTGCCCTCTATGTTATAAGTGTATTAAATACGCCCACATTGCAGGGCGCATTGACATTCAGTTTAAAAACCTCAAATTAAAGTCCCAAGTATCACTATATAAAGTGGTCCCAAAAACCTTGTCTAATTCCTTTATATAAAAAGCTAAAAATCCTTTACGAGCCTAGTGGCCCATGGAGCCGGCGCTTATCTCCGGTTTCTGTAGTGTTAAGCGGATGAGAGTCTTTGACTCCTCCTGGACGGGACATTTATCCATCGCAGGCTAGCTTCCAGCAGATGCTGGTAGTCATTTACCTACCCAGGAAGGATGGAAAGCTGAGTTGGCTTAGGCGGAAAAGAAGGTCACACAGATATTCAAATCTCGGCAAACTGCCGGGACCAAACCTGGGGCCTTGTGGTTGGAAAGCAGAGATCCGTTACCAACTGCGCCTACCACGTCCTTTAACAAAATATTAATAAGATTCGAATTATCTTTTTTTATATGTGGTTTCCGTTGAGGGGATAACTCCAAATTAATCTTGCTTCTCATTCAGAAACAAAAACTGTATGTTGCTAATATTAATCGCATGCATGCTGTTTTTTTTTTTATTAAAGCAAACTTTATAACGCTGAGATTAATTGGTCAAAAATTAAGAACAAGCCTAAAACAAGCACCAGGCTGAATGTTTGCTTAGACAAATTTATAATTTTATTTAATTCTTGCACACAGATTAAGATATACATGTAAGTTCATGATAAAATTTCATTTTTAAAAGCAGCCGAAAAGAATTACAAAAATTTAATTACTCCGACGCGTTGTACAATGTACGATACTGTATGATAAAACGTTTTATTTGGAATCTGTTCAACTTTGCAGCAATATTATGGTATAACTACTGCTGTTTCGAAGTATTTTAAGGAAAATATCGCCAAAAAGTCAAGAACAGACCAAGCTAAGTCAAAATTTACTGGTTCTTATAAAAAGAGTGTATTTTTGTTAGTAAAGATTGAACTTATCATGGGATTTAGGTATGTTATATACGTAGATGATTCCACGCACGCATTTTAGCTCATTTCCGTATATATCTGTATTCATTTCGGACTAATTGAAACGATATGTAATTAGCCTATATGCGATACGAAGTGACATCTCTTCAAGTGAATAAAATAAAGCTATTCTAGATCTAAACTAATCTTACACCTAGCATTGGGTACAAATAGTCTTTGATTGCCTGTAAAAACTTTATAAAAGACCGGTCAGTTTGAAGAGCTTGATGCATCGATAGTACATACAGCTAGCGCCACTGAAACAGCTACAGACTGAACTGTTGACGAAACACTAATTATAGGGGTAAAGACGTTTCAAACTCTTGGCTTTAACCATATTATAACTACAAATCATATTACATAACTATACAAACTAAGCAGGATTAACAAGAATCCGAGCATGCGAGCTTGTGCAAATATTTTACAAGCAGGAGCAAGGAGCATTCATTTAATTTTTGCGAGCAATTCGCGAGCAAAGGCCAATCAGTAAATTTTGCAAGCACTGTTAAATTAATTGAATTATTTAATAGCCTTTTAGATGTCTAGATCAGAGTCTTTGTCCTGTGCTTCAGGAAGAAGTCGTAGTCAAAAACTAAGTTTTACTCTGAGGTCTTTAAATAGTCAATTTTCAGAGCCCATCAGCGGCGCAATTGCCACTACCTTTGGCATGGCGGGCGAATGTAACGAAACTTAAATGAATTTTATTTCCAAAAAAAAAAGTATTTTCAAATTCGACAATACTATTCCGAAGGTACAATGAATGGAATGCTGCGTCCGTGTTTCTACAGAAACAGTTTTACTAGTAGACACGTTGTTTTTGAACTTAGTGACGCTTGGATCAGTAGTCCTTGGTTGGTGTAAAACTAATTTATTTGTAAAACTACTCTAAGATAGCTTGTCTCTTTTATTTCTCATAATGGATCTCAGTTTCAAGTGTTTTAAAAACAATAGCTAAACACATAGTTGTATGCTATTCCAGGTTGTCCAAACAACGGAATGCGTTATCCTAAGCTCATTAGTATATAGGGGTAACCGGTCGATTCGAACACGAAAAAGATTTATATTCTAATTCGCTCCCGCTCAACCGAATATAAAGTATTTATCATGAAATACGTACCACTTATTAGGGTTGTGT
>JAPEIX020103689.1:0-10161 GCA_026122405.2 Zoanthus sansibaricus
CTTCGCTTTTAGACACGAGCATACATGCATGCACGCCGCTCAGATATAGGTATTTGCTAAAACCTTGGTTCACTCAGGGTGAAATAAGCGCACACAATATAAGCACAAGCACAAGAAAATCAAACTGTGAGCATGCGTGAAATAAACACAGAATACTAACACAAAAAAAAGAAACAATTTTCTTTCTCTTGTACTTGTACTTATATATTTCGTTTGTTTCACCAGTGTTAACATTCGTAAAACAAGCATAAACAAAGAACACGACACACAGACCACTCTGCTCGTGCGTACTTATCTTTCGTTTTCTTGTGCTTATTTCATTTGTGTGAACATAATTTCCTTATGTTTGTGCTTGCGCTATAAGGCGAATCTCTGCTGACGTCATTGTTTACATTCTGCATCATTAGCATAAAACTCTAGGTAGCTAACGAGTAAAGATAAATAAGATTTGAAACTAAAACTTGAGAAAACTTGTCGAACTGACAAAAAGATGAAAGTTTTGACGCTATTCAAAAGATATGGCGTTTCCAATATATTCAAAACAGCTGGGTGGCAAAACAGTTAATGAGCCATACAGTCTCTGTATAAAAATCTCCATTAGATCACTGAAACACTGTTTAGCACATCACTCTCATCTTTTCAGAAGATGTTTATTTTACAAAACACTCTCAATATACAATCAGTGCTTCAGTTTTTGTTACTTTATTAGAAACTGGGGCACACATGCTAATGAAGGGAAAAAAGTAAACAAATATCGCCTTTTTCACAAGGTGACCCAGGCTCAAGTGCATGCACGACGCTTAGATTGGTAAGCCTGGTTCTCTCTGCTGCAGGTACCTTAGACATAGTAACACAGATTACTTTTTAATACAATGTTGACCAGTGAAAAAGACTAAAAGCTGACCGCCACCCTCAATCAATCAAAAAGCTTTTCCTCCGGTACGTACAGCAATGTCCCGGTTCAGTTATATGCCGGCTGGCTACCGGCGACATTGCGCCGATATATACTTTCACTGTTAATGCCGTAGGGCCTACTACCGCGGGCATAAAACAGCGAGACTTGTCGGCGACGATAAACCGCGCCAACTGGACAGGAACTACGGGTCAACAAAACATTCATTCTCATCAGGCAGTTTGCCTTCTTTTATTGTTTATTTTGCAAATTAAGAAAAAAAAGGCAAAAAAAAAACAAAAACAAAAAAAACGGCGATTCGGTGTTTGCCCAAAGCTGAAAGAGCGAATCGCGACAACTATATATCTGAAAAGACATAACTAGAACACTGCTGAAAATAAATAGCAAAACAGTTACTGTTCATCAGCAGGATACCTAAATTGCTTGCACAGTTGGTTTCGGCTCCATTGCAGAATAACGATTTTGTGACAGACTGATTATTTTAATATAAGTTTGAACAGCCAGCAATTTTCATCACTCTTTCAAACGTTATCTAGAGTGTATTAGAACTGCAAATTTGCTGGCTTTTGCTTTCAAATATTGATATTGTACTTACAGCCAAAATTGCTTTCGGAAACCTACTATCACTGAAAATTTGAGAGTTCCTTTTAATAAAATCTTGAAACCTTAAAACCAATGCCAATATCTATCTTTGTATTCCGTGGAATAAATCATTTTGGGTTTCAGGTCGAAAAATTTATTAGTCCTGAATATGAATGGCACAAACAAAAACCAAAAATAACCAACTATTAATTTCTCCAATAATTTCAAGAATTACCTTAATTCAAATCGGCAATTGGAATTGTTAGTCGTAAGTGTTTGAAATGGCACAATCCACAACAAACTGTGGGAAAGTTTATGCCGCCGTCGCACCTTTCATGTTTTTTCCCCGGCCTTATAATAAAATTTGCCTGCAGCATGCCGGCAAAGTTGAGCTTCAGCTCAGATTTCCGCTCCGACACAACAATTTTTCAAAATTAATACTGTAGTGAGATGGCTTGAGTGGAAGCCATGCAGAACCCAGGTTTTGTTCACACTTTGTATCTACGCCACGTCTTCTACTGACTTCAAGCTTTTAAATATTGATATTAAAATAATAATTCCCTACGTTTTTCTGGGATCATTTCTAATCATTATTTTAAATTTAAGGAAGTACGAAAAAGTCAGGGCGGATTGAAAACGTTATGAACTGTTCTTCCAGTTATAAGGTGAAGCTTTTCAGTATCAAGTAGGATGCGTTCGTTTGGACCTATTCCGGAGGAATTCATAAAATAAAAACTTTGTCAGATTCGTGTGGCTGCTTTTCCTGCGAAGTTACAAATAAAACATATCTTAGTGACAAAACTCTTTTGAGTTTTAAATTTAAAACACACACTGTAAAATGAAAAGAGCCATAGTGGCCCCAAAATCCAAAATGGCCCCAAATATTAAAAGCAATCTGGAAGGAAATTCAAAACTTCATTCTTAATCCGGAATAGTTGGAATAGGCCAAAACGAACAGGCCCTTGGTTTACTCTTTCCGTTTGCCAAATTTTTTATAGAGTTGATGACTTTCCAAAGCTTTCAGGATAAATTAATTTAACTGATTAACAAAGCTGTTGTTCCGACAAACTCTCGAAATGTTTAACAGTTATCAGTAGCATTATTACAGGAATGAACAAAGCGAGCAAGCTTTTCATCAATCCTTAGTAAACACTGACCGCTGCATCAAATATCAAACAAATAAAGAATGTCACCTTGTAACGAAACCCACATAAAACCAACTTATTAAAAACTTTCAACGCTTTAAGTATGTGGTCAGTGGAAAGGTCGCTACGTGACTAGCGGTAGTCGTTTGTCTGTTAACTCTGTATAACTGTTATAAAAATGATATCTCCCTAATTATTTATTTATTTACCTATTTACATCATTAAAAATTTTGCTGTAATAAAACAGTGTTATAAATTGTTATCTATTTCAATAAATGATCACGTTTCGTTTTATCTAAAAAGACATATTTCCTCATTTATAATGCTAGAGCCTTCTGTTAGAGTTATCTGTTAGAAACAGCGACACTTTTCTGTATGAAAGGTATAAGTACACTTCAAAAAGGAGAAATATTGTGACGTTTTGTAGTGCAATTCATTACTAATATTGATTAGTGCGACAGAAGATTTCGGAGTCTCTTAGTTAAGACCAAAACAATTTAAAACTCAAAAGAGTTTTATCACTAAGATATGTTTTATTAGTAACTTCGCAGGAAAGGCAGCCACACGAATCCAACAAAGTTTATAATATATGAATTCCTATTCCAGAATAGGCCCAAACGAACGCACCCTAATTTTTTGTTACAGCCGGCTCCATGCCAATTTTTAGTTTTATTTATTTCAAAGTGTAACGTTCTTAGTAACTAAGATCATTAGGATAATTATAAAGGATCAAAAACACAATAATTAATTTTTTTAAAGATTTTGTTTGTTTGCTTACTAATGTACGTGTACTTGGAAGGGTTTTATAGAGCAGGTTGAAGCAGACACGGTATTGAAATTTAAAGTATATCATAAGGGTTACTTGTTAAGCATCGTGTCGAGACTAATTCCAACTCACCCCTCCACCCTTTTTAATTTTATTGCCTTTTGTCATAGTTTTAGGAAAAGAAAATCATGTGCATGCAAGCTTATCAAATTTTATTTCAGAAATAAGTATTTTTTCGGCATTACAAAAGTTTTCAGATAAATCTCCTGACAAATCCTCAAGAATTTGTAAGTATAGTGTTCTTTAATTTTTAAGGTTCATTTGAGAAAAAATAAGTCTTTCCATATGAAACAAAAAATTTCAAAAATTAGTAATAATAAATTTAATGTGGTATTCAATGGGATAAGAGCATGGTTTCAAAAGATTGCATTTGCTTATTCAAATTCGGCCCATTGTATTCAATATACAACGCTTCACTTTCTCAAAGTCTCAGACAGTTTTGTTAAAAGTTCCCATACAAAAACCATGTTTGCGGTTTTCCTCTAGGTGTCTTGCTGGTTCGGATTGAAGGCCCGGGCTCCCTCGCTCCTACCCCGGATACAGCTCTGATGTACGTACTTCTATAGCTACTGGCATCATCGTCATCCGGCAGTAGCAGTCGTATAATATATACAAACGTTTAGCTTAGTGCTTTGTTGTCGGTGTTAACAATAATGCTGTCATTAACTTTTATATTCATTTGAAATGAGGTTGCAATAAAAAAATTGTAGTTGTATTGTCGTGCTTACTAAATTGTTTTGCCGAGACACTGTTAACCAACGTAACAAACGGCTCTTTAACATTGAAGTAACACAGATGACAGGTTTGTATCATGTAACCCTAATTATTCCGTGTTGGCAAGACGTCTCGCCTTGGGAAGGCGATTTATCTCTGGCACCCGTGGCTTGAGTACCGGTCAGAAAGGCGAATCATCACTATATCAATGTTTCATTCTAAAAAAATAAAACATAGACTTTCAATCCTTTAAATGAAAAACTGCTGAAAAGTGAAGATCTCTATCGGAACGTTGCTCCAGTGCTTACGTGCATTGCAGTGTCCACTGGTCCACCAGAGAGATCATTCAGCACCATGAGAAGCGTGAAAACATACGTGCAGTCCACTATGCCGACAGAGCAACTATATCCTATCTATTAGATATCTGAACAGACATAGCTATAATGCCGCTGAAAAAAATAGCAAAACAGTTATTGTTCATCAGCAAGATGCCTAAATTGTGTGCAATTCTGCAGTTGGTTTAAGCACGCACACAGGGAGAAACATTTTGACTACTTTGCCATCAGCAACTTCTGTGCGAGCAAACCAAGAAGGTTTGCATTTCAGTGATGGTTTAATAGTGACAAACTCATGATCATACCAGCTAATCTTTACTAGTTTCGAATTTCTTTTCAATTTAACAAAATTTCCCACAAAGAAAAGGAATCAGCTGTTTATCTGTATTAAAATTAAAGTATTTGATTGTTGACCACCACGGATAAAACTAGTGAGACGTTGGACATTAAAAAAGTTTGATAAACGCCTTATGTTGTACTATTTGGGCTTAAAGGATTTGGACCGTTTAATTTTTGAGGGGAGGGGGGGTAGGGGTAGGGGGAGCGGAGCTCTATTTGCACAAATTTACAATTTCTTTTTTTTTTTCACAAAAATCCTAATAGTATATATATCCTAACAGAGAAAATGAAGTTTCTAACATTGCAAAAATTTATGACAAATTTCAGATCCATAGCTACGTTTGCAACAGAGATATGCTCCTACAAAACCTTTTGGATGGGCCTATGGGCCATGGGACGCATGATTTGGCATTTTCGTACCCAGAGCCCAACGTTTTTCTTAGCCGGCGGCGCCTTCGGACGAGAAGACGCATCGGCATTACCAGGACTTTCTCCGTCATTCTTTCCCGCATCCAAAATGGCCGTTTAACAAAATGTAAAATTGTAAAATCCTTTATACCGCCATGTTGCGATATTACAGAAACTTAAGCTTTATATCAAAGGCAGCAAAATTAATAACTCAACAGCAAACGAGGGCTTGCCTTTATAGTCCTTCAAGCGTCAAACCACACAGTGTTTTAAACAAAATAGACCGACTTAATTGTCATGGTCCAAGATTGCAGATAGTCCTGCTAAATCAACGTTCAAGATTTCGTTATCTTGGCACTTACAAATATGGAACACCTAAAACGAAAACGGCAGTTAACTTTCATTTCGTCTATAGGACAATATCTTCCAAGCCATCTGATCACAACGAGAAAACATCTCAACAGATAGTTCAGCAATCGCCGGACCCAGAAGCTCAGATTACTGTTGGAGCCAAGGGTATTTGAAACTATATTATGAACACAAGCCTAATAGGCAGGTCATTCAAACTGCCTTTGCCTGGCTTAATTACTACTTAAATATATTTTCCTCTGCAGTTGCACAAGCTGGGAAAGACGCGAGCTATTTAGCTGTAATTATTGTTGGATTTGCAGTAACTGGTAAGTTGTAAGTAAAGTTTTTACTCTATTACAGAGCTGCCAACCCCCGAAGTTCAAAATGCGGGAAGGTAAGGAGGGATTGGCGCGAAATCTGGCACACGGTGACGAAATAGTTATCTATAAAGAGTGCCCATTTGTCAATATTCATCCAATCAGTACACTGATTCTGTTACATTTACACAGGAATGTAAACCTAATGAATATCGGAGACATTTATAACCAAAACAAGTATTCTTTTATTTATCTTTTTGTTTTATCTATTTTTTAAAATGCGGGAGATTTTCTGTAAAATGCGGGAGAGCGGGAGATCCAGCTAAAATGCGTAAATCTCCCGCAAAATGCGGGAGAGTTGGCAGCTCTGCTATTAGTTTTTGGGTGAGGGTGTGCTGCCTTAAGCTTAAAACCCCGACCCTATCCCAGACCTTTGAACGTTTAAAATTGATACCCTGCCCCAGACCTTTAAGTAAGAAATCATACCCTACCTCAAAGTAAATAATTAATATGTGTTAAAAGCTGCCTAACTGTACCATTGCCATTAGCGTGCTTATAGGCGTCGCTTCTGTGCTGGTCATTTTGTTAATGCCATAGTTGTTATCATAACTCTTTCAACACCAGAAACTGTTCATACCCTGTCCCAGACAATTAGATACCTGACCCATGCCAAATTAGATACCCTATCACAGACCTCAGGCAAATACGATACCCTATCTCCATCCTCTGTATAATCACTTTGCAAGTTGCAACATCTTTACTAAATATTGTTCAGTTACTGTGCTCACTTTTTGGATGACTCCACCTGAATCGTTCTTCAATTGATACAGGATTTAATGGAGCCAGAATCAATTGCACACAATTTAGGTATTCTGATGAACAGCAACTGTTTTGCTTTTGTTTAAGCAGCATTCTAGTTATGTCTGTTCAGATGCATCTATTAGTATTAGCTTTTAGATAATTGATGCATCTATTAGCTTTTAGATAGAATTACATAAATAGTACAAATAATATTTCTTTACAATAATAAAACTTTTATTAAAAACAATTTTAAACTCAATAAAGGTCAAATGCAACGTTCTGATTTTTTGTTTTATTTTGTGGATTTAGATAGCACTGGTCATTGTAGGCACTAATCAATGAAACTTTTTTCACTAGAAATTGTCTCTGGAAATAAATTTTCTTTCAAAATGTCAAATCCGAAGTATTTTGGAAGACAATCCAATCAAGATAAAAAAAACGAGGTAGTCTGGGTATTACCTAAAGGCATTTTCCTTGATCTAAACTTACAGAAAATAGCTATACTAAGTACCCTCATTCCTTGCTGGCAAAGATCTCGTGGTGGGAGAGAGAGAACACCACAACTTGTGACTATTGTTTTCTTATAACACTCAATTTAACTACACTTTCTATCTTAAGTTTATAAACATTAATTCACTTGGTCAACTATTCTACTTAGTGAAAAAGTACTTCACCGATCCTCAAACTGGTTTGTCAGTTACTTGTTGAACACTCATTGCAGGTGCACTGATATGGTACGTGGCTAGCGAGTTACTGTTTGGTTTCAGCCCGAATAAAGTCTACTCTGATGCCCTAAAGAAGGTTAAAGAAAATTCCGAGGTAATTAGATACAGCCTACGGAACGTGAATGGTAGGGCAGGGGTAGTTGACTTGCATTGGGCTTTTCATCCATTACCTAATTTTAATAGAAATTTAGAACTTGAAGTGTTGCAGTTTTTTTATGAAGAACAAATTAATGTGGAATAGTGAGGCTAAAATCACTAGAAAAAATTAATAAGAACGATATATGAACAATCCAAGACTGAAATTTTGCAAATGTTAAAAAGAATTAATAACAATCGGAGTAATAAAAAACATCTTTTTCACACACAAACAAAACTATTTAAAGATATTGTTTACCTTGACAATCACAAGAAAAACAGAGCATATATATTAATTTATAAGGGCATCACAGTTGATTTGCAGTTAAGAACAAAATAAGGACATTTTGAGCCTCAAATTAGCCTAAAACAAGAACATTGAGCAAAATTTTACTGGTACTTTTAACAAAGTGTATTCACCAGTCTTACATTTTCAAATTCCACGACTTTTCATGACCTTTCATGATCGTGTGAACCCTGTTCCCATTTTTAGTTTGTTAATGTATTTAATATTTAACACTAACAGGTAATAAATGCAGTAGGGGAACCAATGAAAGCATATGGTGAAGAAACCTCAAGGGGCAGAAGGAGGCATGTCAGGTAACCAAAGTCATCTGCAGTTTTTACAGGGTTAACTTGTCAAGAATTTTAGTTGGTCATAGTCATACAATTTTATCAACAAAAGCTAAAAGTTCCTCAGTGAGATTGTACAGAAATATTAGCTGGGGAATCTTGCATATTTATTATCAAGTGCAAAATCAAGGGTAGTGCTCAGGTTCAATGGTATTTGTGGTATGCCGCGAATTAAAGGTTTTTCTTAACTTTGTTTTTTGTCAACAGTTATCAAGAATATATTGTGAATGGTGAAAACTACATGCGAGTGAAATTCTATGTGTCAGGACCAAAACAGAAGGGAACAGTACATGCTGATGTCAAACAGGTAAAATTAAAATCTCTTTGACTCACAAACTCACTGAATAATTAATACAGGTTAAGAATTTTAGATTAAGAAGGCCTTCTTGTTTAGACTTATTTATTTTCAATTTTTTTTTTATCATTTGCAGGGCTCAAGGGGAAGCTACGAGTTTCGATTTATACTTGTTGAGTTTAAAGGATTTCCAGGAACTGTTATAGTACTGGATAACAGATGAGACGGCACAAACACAAAGTTCTGTGAACTGAAAAATTTAGGAGAACAATGACAATTTTTTGCCTGGTTATATAGTTGCAGCTACTGTTTGAATTAGGGCCCTTTCATACAATATTTTTCGAATACCAGAAAAATGAAAAGTTTAGACCAACTAGGCAACAATAAAAAATATTGCAGAAATACATCAAACACAAGATGAACAAATGACAAGATAAACTCAGTGTTGTAATGGTTTATTTAGACAGAAATAAAACTATTGCAATAATTTTATCTTATGAAACACAGCTATTAAAAGTTTTAAACTTTACTACTGAATGATTCTCCTACTTTAATAACAATATTGATTTATCATTCTTTGGAAATTTTCTTTGTTCATCGTTGGTGCTAGGGACACCACATGACCTACAAATAATTGCCTACAAATATGACGCTGCTCATGCGAATTAACGTCTGGCTGAGATTACCTGCAAATATGACACTACTCGTGCATATGTAGTTACGGGATTACAAGTGAAAGCAGTACATTATTTTCTCAATGAATTTGAAAACTGAAAAAAGCCAACTTGCCCTATTTTATGAGCCAGTGCACATTTACCTATTCCCACACAAAAATTCAGTGATTGGATATTAAAACAATTATTGGACTAGGTTGAGCAAAATATTGTGATTTTCATATCAGTCTCACAAATTAATTACTAGCCTCAGCCTTCGGCAAATAATGAATCTGTTCACCACTAACAAAGCATGCTATTTTGCTCAACCAAGTCCAATTGTTTATTATTTGCACTTTGAAAACCTTAAGTTTACTTCCTGGATATCCACTAACTGTAAATGAGAAAAAAAAATCCCTTAATTTAAATATTCAAATGGCATTTGATGCATGCACACAAATCACAAGCAAGATGTGATGGTGACCAGACTTGTTCATTTGAGCTCAGGTTTAAATGTTTCCGAATTGAGGTAAAAGCTTGGCAAATGTGGTTTTTCTACTCATGGCAACAAATAAGTATGTTAATCCTGGGTCAAGATAGTGGGGAGGGGGGAGGGAATAAGGTTGCCTTTGCAAGGAAAAGGTGTTAATGCTGTTGTAAATCATGACAATTTAAAAACAAAGCATCAGTGTGGTTTGTTTTTTAAAAGCCTTGAATGTAGTCTTCTGTGTAGGGGTGAAAACAAATAAACATCCAACTTGAAACCCTGTCTGTATACTGGAGTCCCCTGCAGAGTTCTCCCCACAGATTTAATAGTCCATGGTTTTAGCATGCTTCTATAGAGTTATGGATGCATGCAGAAAGTTTGGAGAGCATGAGAGGAACATAATGAGAAGCACAAGTAGCTTCTCGAGTGCTCTCCAAACTTTACAAGTGCATCCATAACTCTATAGATGCACAGCTAAAACATGGACCATTTCTTTTATAAC
>JAPEIX020103723.1:0-10161 GCA_026122405.2 Zoanthus sansibaricus
AATAGGTCATACTTCTTACTGCTTTTTCTCTAAGGTAATCATAGGGTTAATCTTCATTAGGTGCAGTCCTAATGTTGTAGTGATCTCACGCCCCTCGGCGTAAGTAAGTAAGTAAGAAAGTAAGTAAGTAAGTAAGTAAGTAAGTAAGTAAGTAAGTAAGTAGGTAAGTAAGTAAGTAAGTAGGTAAGTAAGTAAGTAAGTAAGTAAGTAAGTAAGTAATGTGAGAAAAATATAATCACAAAAGCGATATGTTCCTTTTTTGAAAATGTCATTGTTGCTTGTTAACAGGGTTCCTTCTGGGTGATAAATAAATAAGCTTTCCTGCTTCTTTGACGGCAAATTGGTAGTTCCTGGCCGCCGCCGACACAAAAGCTTTGGCTCCTAATTGCGACAATTACCGTATTTTTCCAAGATTTAAAAAGCAGTGTTTCAGCGCGTTAACTGGAAAAATAAACTGAGTGAAAGAAGAGAAAACAATTTTTAAGCCCTTCACGGGAATCGAACCCCACATCTTCGGTTTACTAGTCCGACGTGTTTAACCACTACACTACAAGGACTAACCACGCCGGAAGCGCAGCCATTTAATGTAATGTATGAGGTAGCTGCAGGGATCCCTTTAATCCATTTAATCTAGTTTCATGGAAAAATAAACAATTGCAATGAAATCGTTAAAAAAGAACGAATCTTGTTGTTATAAGATATAAAAACACATGCGGAATGGAGCGTATCTTTTTGTTGGCCGGTTAAATTACAATCCATTTGTATAAGCAATTATAGTTCTTGATCCTTTTACACTTTTTGGTGTTCATTTACGCACATTTACTTCCATAGTTAAAAATATAAGAAAAAACATACGTTCATTAGTACTTCCATGACCTTCAATAATGCGAACGACCTTTAATTTAAAAACGCTATTTGCATGTATGTGTCTTAACGTTCAATAGCATCTACGAGTGAGCAATTGCACCTTCGGCCATTCAAACATAACAAATATACTTTTACTATTACTCTAACGAGCTCACGCAATTTTGATTCTTTTTAAAACACACTCTTGCAAATTTATTCCATGTTGAGCTGGTAGAAAATTCACAAAAACTAATAGTTATAAAGATGATAGGACACCAGAAACTTATGCATATGTCATTATCAACCACAAACTTGATTTCTAACAGTATAAATAATTTCTCTTTTCCCCCAACGTCCATAGCTTTTAAAAGTATAGAAATAACGCTCTTCAATTTAAATATAATAAACCGTTAGCATTTACTTACTAGTGAAATTCTTATTATGCGCAGGGCCTTTGTCCGACAACCTCCTATAGTAAATGAAAAATGAAAAACTCAGTATGCGATTTTCGATGAAATACCAATGTACCTCATTTTCAAACGTATTAAGTTCATATAAGAAGAAAAATAATCATATACCATAACACCTTCGTAACGCTTTTTTGTAGACAATGTTGTTGAGTATTTTTCAAATCTCGAAGATAAAATTCATATAACCACGAGCCCATGTATAATATACTCTATATGACAGAGTATATTTTAATCAAATCATTTTTGACTTCAGAACCATGCATGACTTTATAATTTGTTACAAAGGGGAGTATTCATGTAGAACATGGTCGTCCGGCAGATCTAATCAATGACGTCATAAACCGAAAAAGAAACTGAAAAGAAATCCAGTGTTCAATGGATCTGAGCCAGTTATCACTGTAATACCGTTGGAGTGCTCTTACCAAACTAGAGAGCTATGAATCCAGAGCAGTTGGGAAAAGGCTCCTTTCTAATGTGTATGCAACCTTAACGGATTTGGGCCACGGTTGTCATTGTAATACTGTTGGAGTGTTCTTACCAAACGAGAGAACTGTCAATCCAGAGCTGTTGGGAAAAGTTTTCTTTCTAATGTGTATGCGACCTTAACGGATTTGTGCCAGTTGTCACTGTTAGATCGTTGGAGTGCTCTTATGAAACAAGAGAACTATGAATCCAGATCTGTTAGAAAAAGGCTTCTTTCTAATGTTTTTGCAACCTCAATGGAATTGAGCCAGTTGTCACTGTAATACCGTTGGAGCGCTCCAAACAATTGAGAACTATTAAGCTAGAGCGTTTGGGAAAAGGCTCCTTGCTAGTGATTATGCGACCTTAAAAGGTGTATAAATATAATCGAAATGTGCGCGTTAACCTGTATTTTGGCAGGACCGGTGGTCCGCCTTCGCTCCTTAGGCTAAGACAACACTGCTGTAACTGGGACTTGGCATCCATCCACTCCTGGTTGATGATGCAATCCTGTCGAGATATATCAAAAATACTAAAGTCGAAATAACAGTCTTGATAAAAAACAAAAACATTAAAACGGCTCCAAACTTCCAGCCATGAATCTGAGAACAAGATTTTCCAACACTGAAAGACGGCCATACAGCAACATGTTTATTAGTCGTCTCAACAAGAAAGAAATGAAATTGAATGCAATATAAATATAAAAGGGGAACATTATTAACAAGAAATATTTAAATCTCAAATCTGGCACGAGCTTGAACTATCTTAAAACAAAGGAAAATCGGTGAATATCACTAGGGTTGGAACATTGTAGTCTGTCTTAAAATAGGGAGCGGTCGTTGAGTACCATCAGGGGTGGCATAAATTTTATCTGGAATCAAACTAGCCTATTGTTATAAAATGAAGGAGTAGGTGAGAAGCATTAGGTAAGTAGGGTAAGTAGCATTTGGTGTGGCATCAATCCAATCTGACCAATAGGGAGACTTTGATGAGTACCATCATGGGTTGCTAATAACTGAGTGAAAAATCTGAAAATAGACAATTGATGTGAAATATACAATATAAATGGTGCTGCTTCTTCACCATTCAAATCGTTTCAAAGTATAAAGATCTAAATTTCTCCCTAGGTTTTGAATCAGTCGATATCCCATTGAAAAACAAATTACAAAAGACTAGAAAGCTAGTCTAAAATTTGCACTTCTTTTGTCTTTATCAATCAATCAATCAATCAATCAATCAATCAATCAATCAATCAATCAATTCCAATTTTGATCCGGGTTTATCCCTACTCCCACTCTCCATCTCGCTCGATTCAATGCATCCTCCTCGAAACAGAATACTCTTGGTAACTTCAAACCGTCACCACAGTTGATGACATTGTATATTTTGCTAATTTGCCAAGTAACAACATCACGCCTTGTTCGCTAATTATTACAATTGCATTCTCTGCACACGATATCACGACCAGTTGCCCAATGATGTTTGAGCTTTTGAACAAGGCACAGCTGATTTGAACTTTTCAACTTACGTTTTGACTCTTCTACGTACGCTCTCAGACGTTATTTACAGTGAAGGTTTGGACACACGTGAATTAATAACTCTAAGTTTAAACGTATACTCGTCTTTGTAAGTGCAGAAAAATACTAAAGTTGTGTGCGTTATCTCATGGTCAGAGTAGCTGATTTATGTAATGCGGCAGATGCAGCGTAAAGCAGCTGAGGTCACGAGCGTTATTCCTTATCATTTGTTGCTACAATGAAGAGCTAACACTGGAAACGACACTGAACGCACCTAGCCTTTATACACTACTAACTAGGAAGATCAAAACTTTCAATTTTTGTGAAAAATAAAACGTCTAGTTACTTTGTATGAGTGTATTTATATATGTAATGGTTGGGTTGCTATGCCTAAGAAACTAAATCGTTTCCACAGAGTCGTGGAAAAGATTTAGATACCGTCGTGTTTCCATAAATTAAGTTTTCATACCTCTAAACGTGGAAAAAGACACACTTGGCAGAACACTTCCACGTGTTGAATTCCCTTGTCCACAAACAGAGCAGCGATAAAGGCTGAAGAAAATCGAGCAAAGATAGTTTATTATAGAATAATTTGGATAGTACACGTGTGCATTTTGATTGGTCTACAAGTTTGTTTTGGTGACAGTCGTATTAATTGGGCTGACACAGACTTCATCTTTCTTCTATACTTCTTTTATCATTGTCGTTTTTGCTGAGACAGTTTTTCTTTTACAGTTTCGGCTCGGTGAGAGCCCTCTTCAGTCTGAACAATGACAAAAGAAGTATAGAAGAAAGATAAGTTTGTTTTCATAGCGCTATGAAGCACGAAAATGATGAGAGCAATATGGTTGGCTGCCTCCAAGTTGTGAGAATTTACAGTTTTATGAATGAAATTGAGCTACATATGCGCTTCGTATATCGTTTTCCTTTTTGTAACAACAAAAAAATAATTTCATAAAATAAATAAAACATGTTATCAGTGCCTGGTGAAAACCATGGCAAAGTTTGTGAGAATTCTCCAGCAGGTGGAAACCCTGGAATAAGTCTCGGGTTTTCACTGATCTGCTCTCGAATTCTCCCAGATGGTCGCCTCAGTTTTCACCAAGATATGAAGGCACGGAGAAAAATGTTTTACTTTTAAGTAGCACTAAAATTTGCTACCAGAGAGTGACAGTGTAATACCGAATGGGACAAAGTAGAACAGTCTTAAAAGTGAACAATACCAAAATAGGTAAAATTGAGAATCCCAAGAGAGTATTTGAGCAGCACTCGATAGTATTGTACGCCAAAATGTTTTCAGATTTCATGGCAGCTTAACAGTTGCTTCCTTCGGGATAACATAAAAATAACCAAGAAATTTACAGTCAAACCTACCTTCTAGAACATCAGCCAGGAGCTTCTCTCTAACATGTTGTATTTCCTGTTAAATGAACGTAACGTTTGTAAATAAAGAAATAACTTAACAACGTAAATAATATTATAATGATTAATAATAATTACCTAATGACAACTATAAAGGGTTTTTATTGTCATGGTTTTAAAAACTCCTCATTCGAGGGTAAACTCCAGCTGATGCAACGCAAGCCAATTGGCTACTTACAAGACAACGGGCTACTCATAGGTGAATTTTCCCTGTGATCATTGACAAAAAAATCATTTAGTTGTTGAAGGGAAATTTGAACGTGGGTGTCCCAATGGCAGCCACTTTTGTAACACTGTGTCACAACTTAATAGATTTAAAATAGCAATATTAATGATAAGCATAATAATGATCAGAATGCTAAGAATAAAGTTAAGTGGAAGAACACCCAACTTCCAAAAGACTACTACAACAGAGTACGGTTACTAAGAAACCATTCTGAAATCTGGTGATCCAACCTTAGAAAGGTGAAAATTCGACGATGCATATTTCGAATTGACATTTTCTCAACTCTGCTTTACGCTATATCGTCAAGTTAATCAAGCTGCTGTGCACAACAACACTAAATCTATATACCAATTGAGATAAAACATTGGATCTTAAAACCATACGTTGTATATGGATTATCTCAAGCTATGTGAGTTGCTACATCAAATCATGAACGAAACTTTGATCGTTGAATGTTTTCGTACGCTAAAAAGCATCCAGGAATCAAAGCTGAATGGAAGAAATATTATAATGGCCATTAACACGAGCCGCATTGGTGTAGCTTTACTGTGCAGAATTAGACAATCAGAACAATGCTGAACTTGCGAACGTGGATCCAAAGACAAGAAATAAAAATGCGTGAATAAATCCAGCGAAGTAAGCAACCTCTCTTACATTGTGAGCATTGAGAATTTCCTTAGATCAGACTTGACTGAAAAAACCTAAACAGTTTAAAGATATTTTGCGAAAGTATAGTTAAAGGTATAAAAGCCTAGATCATCATATGGCCATATTCCCCTCCAAACGATTGATATCTGACAGATATCAGCATTACCTCAGAGTCGCCTGCTCTCTCAGTTGTGGTTTTACAGTTCAATTAGTTAGAGCACTGTACCGGTATCGAAGCCTGAATAGTGTTTTAGGTTTATCTTTTGCGGTTGCTTGAATTGCAAACATATTTGCACGACCATTCTTAACTTCACTGTTTACATCATGGTACAAGCCCAGCCTCGATCAATAAGGTCATGGTTTTGATGCCAAAGGAAAATGGTGAGAGCATAGGCGAGAGTCAGTGGTTGAACACACAGATATCAAAATCCTATGGGACTTTAACATGAGGAAAATTAAGGCGTACAAACCTGATATAGTGGTGTAAAACAGAAAAGATAATTAGTGCGTGATCACTGATAACGTTAATCCTGGTGATACTGGAATCACTGATAAGAAGTACGAAAAGACTCAAAACTACCGAAGCCTAAGAACATAAGTTACGTGTTTACGGTTTATCAAAACGTATTTAGCCATATATAGTTACGATTGGATCCCTTGGTAAGGCTTCCAAAAGTCTTGCCAATTGTTTTAAGAAGTAAGGGAGTCGTACGGAGAAAGAGCTGCTACAGAGAGCGGCAGCACTCGATTCTGGAAGGGAAATTCAGATAGGTGCTGGAAGTCTATGGCTTTAAACATAATTTTTTTAATCATCCAGTTTTGTAAAATGTTGAAAAAAAACAAAATTAAATCTTTTACTGGAAATAAATATTGAAACTTGGTAGAACGTTTCGGCCAAACGTTCTTGGTAGAACGTTTCACTGATCTTGACAGATCAATGGCTTCCGCAAGAAACCAGTAAAGCTTATAGGTGATTTGTTCGCCAGCCATGCAATAAAATCTAATTTAAAAAGGATATTGGACCCGCCATCTGAGCCCATGATCCCGGCATTTTATAGTTTGCCCAAGGTCCACAAACCGGAACCGGTGCCTCTCAGACCTATTGTTAGTTGTATCGGATCTGTGACATATAATTTGGCCAAGTTTGCTGCTCGAATATTAGGGCCATTAGTTGGCCGGTCTCTCCATCATGTAAGAAACACCAAGGATTTTGTGGACAAGATCAAGGGCTTTCAGCTACCAGATACGGAAACAATAATTTCCTTTGATGTGACGGCGTTATTTACGAGCATCCCGGTTGAGGCAGCTCTTCAAGCAGTTAAATACAGCTACTCCACGATTCCACCTTGGAGAAGCGCACTAATCTAAGCGTTAAACAACTTGTTAATATTGTTGATTTATGTCTGAGCACCACGTACTTCTCTTATGGGGGGGATTTTATAAACCAAAAGCTGGATGTGCAATGGGCTCTCCACTATCACCGATTGTAGCAAATCTGTACATGGAAAATCACTGGAGAATCGCATCCTAGCGGAATATACTGGAGTGACACCTAGACTATGACTACGTTATGTGGATAATACGTTCGTGGTTTTGAGCAAAGCAGAAGGGCAGGAATTCTTCGAATTCATCAACAGCAGGGATAAGAGCATCAACTTCACTTAGGAACCACTTGTGGATGGAAAAATTGCCTTTTTAGACTGTATGGTTTCGATTAACGAGGATGGGTCACTGACCACAGGAATTTACAGAAAACCTACTCACACATATCACTACCTGAACTTTGACTCGAACCACCCGTTAATTCACAAACTTGGAGTCATTCGCACCCTGAACCATCGGGCAGCTTCAATAATCAGTGATCCGGAGAAGCTCGCAGAAGAACAAGTCCACGTTAAGAAGGCTTTGCGCGGCTGTGGTTACCCAAAATGGGCTTTCCTTAAAGCAGCAAAGAAGGGAAAGAAACCTGAAACAGGGGGGAGCAGAGGCCGTCCACAGAAGGCAATTGCTAAGATCCCGTACGTTGCTGGTGTTGCTGAAAGAATTAAAAACGCTCTCAAGTCATATAACATCTCGACTACGTTTAAACCGATTGGCACATTAAGATCCAAACTAGTTAAGGTGAAAGACAAGATGCCTAGAGAGAAGTTATCAAATTTAGGCTATGGGATCCGTTGTGGATCTCAGGGATGTGCGGCCAACTACGTTGGCAAAACCAAAGAATCCCTGCGCACCCTCCTGGAACAGCATCGTCACCAAGGATCCAACGAGGCCCAGACCTCTGCGGTGTACCTACACTGCAAGGAAATCCTCCACTCTTTTAACAACACGGACGTGGTGATACTCGATCGAGAAGAGGACTGGGTCTGACGAGGTATAAAGGAGGCCATATGAGAAAGGGTGGAGCAGCCGTCACTCAACCACAAAGGGGGCCTCCGTTTTAGTTTGTCCAACACATGGGACCGGGTACTGAGGCGTTTTCCTCGTCACCTGTCAAGATCACATGATCCTCAGCTTTAGCTGATGAAGGCTATAGTTTATGGCCGAAACGTTCTACCACGTTTCAATATACTTTATTTCCAGTATAAGATTTAATTTTTTTTTCAACCACACTCAGCAATGTTTTTGAACCAAACTTTGTTTGAACCTTCAACACCCCTGAAAACACTTAACGAGAAAACACTAGACATAATACTTGAATGCTTTGCCTAATAATACGCAGAAACTAACAAGAAAACATAGCAAAATCTTACCTTTTGTCGACAGGAGGTAGAGCATTCACCATTTGCGGTAGGGCACACGAGGAGACATACAACGTTGCAAAACGTTTCATAGTCGATATTATTACGGAAAGAGATCGCACTTTTATGGAAAGTGGTCGGAGAATCTGCTTGTTAGACTAGTATTTATGTATTTAACACAAAAAGACGTACTACCAAATTCAAAGTATGAAAAGCTCTAAACAATATGTTTGTTTACAAGTGTTTTTATAACATGTAAAGTCTATCAAAATTGGATGCTTATTGTTAATTCCTCAGTTAGTTGTAAAATATATACTATATGTTTTGTTTTTTTCTTAATGGGTCGGGCTGGGATCTTAAATCTATTTTTGGGGTTGGGATTAAGGGTGTAAGTATCTTGGAGGGGGCTTAGAGTCCTAATATATTTATACCCACCTTCGGGTGAATCAATAAATAAAATAAAATAATAATAATAAATTTACTACAGGCATTATCGTGGGCCAAGAAAATCGATCCTGATCCGAAGGTCTCCGAGAGCCGCTTCGGTAAAATCGACTCTTTAGTAAAATTCGATTCTATCCATCAAAACGATAGCATTGTAGCTACTCGCGCATGTGCAGTAGCTACAAAAATCGAGTTAAAAGTCGAGATCAAACCTTTGCGGCTGAACTCCTTGTCTGTGGTAAATCCACTGCTGCCTATTTAGTAAGTTCTATTTTTCTTTTTAATTACCCAAGTTTTCTGGTAGAAAAGAAACACTTTTCTGGCAAAAATTCCATATCTTGCCCGTTTCCTCAAAGTTCTTGTTGCTCGATATACTTCTGCTTGTCGGGCCAGATGTTCATTCATTTAAGCTCGTTGCACACAACGTTTATTAAAACTTTCTACGCAATAACTAAACAAAAAAAACTTAACTGACAACTTACAAGCCTTTTTAGCTTAAATGCAACCGAAAACGTGCGAAATATCGACAAATCCTAAGTATGTCTTTCAACACAAGTCGCCATACTGTAGACTCCCTCCCAAGGCGCAATGGATTATGGGAAGATCTGCAAATGGCCAATTACAACTCTTTAGCATTACTGCATTAGTCGCTCCCAGACAAACAAATTACTAAGAATACTTCGACCAAATAAAGTATGTTACTTACGTCACACTTGTCCCAGTTGACAAAAAACTAACTTTAGTCGTTGGAAACGGAAATTCCTTCTCCGTTGCCTTACCAACATCTGGGTTCTTTCCAGTTACAACAGGAACTTCTTTCCTTGGACCTTCACCCTTTGAGGTCCTAGCTGAAACCCATATTAGATACAGAGTATTTGGTTTCCTTTCTGATATCAATATCTTGCGCAAACTGTTAGCCTTTATTAAGAACGATTTACTGTAAGTCTCTCCATAGCGGACTACATATTCCGTAATGATACCATTCCTTTGTGACGTTGGTACCTTCCCAAAGGTAACTTGAATCGTCGTATAATTAAATGCAGTGGCAACGACATCAGCGGGGTGACCCTCGGGCTCTTCAAGAGGGAAAGAAAAAGAGCACAAAGAGCATTATACCTTTGTTGGTAGTAGTATTGGAATGTAAGTAAGTAAGTAACATTCTGCTTTATTGGCACGATATAAAACATTAACAGTAACAATGAAGTTGCAATATAAAATTTATATGTAATTCTAAATAAACATAATGTAGTAGCAGTAGTAGCTGTAGTAGTAGTAGTACATACATACATACATACATAATCTTAATTTATCCACGAGAATCTCCATCAGGTAATAATATTTAAAAATAACAACTATCTAATTCAATATAATATAAAATCTAGAAC
>JAPEIX020103773.1:0-10161 GCA_026122405.2 Zoanthus sansibaricus
TCTAGAGTTCCTGATGGAGAAAGGGAAAAGATTGATCGTTACCAAGACCTCAAATGGGAACTAAAAAGAATTTGGAACTGTAGAAAAAGTAGTTCCCATATTGCCATTAGGGCTTTTGGCACTATCTCCACAAGGTTTGAATCGTGGCTTTTTCAAATCAGTTAAGATTTGCACTTTCGTACATTACAAAAAGCATGCCTATTAGGAACTGCCAGAATTCTGCGTTATTCCCTTAATATCTAAGGAGACGGGTCGTTGCTTGATGTTAAGGAGAAAATAGCCGGCCATATGTAATCTTTAAAGGCTGTAATTAAAATTCATAATAAATAAAGACTTTATTTAGGTGTCAAGTCTTCTAGTCGGCCAAAGGCCTACTAATTGGGGACACCATCTTTACCACCCTAAGGTGGACGGAGACCTTTCACACGACAGACAGACACACACATAAACACAGATATGTCCTCGAGGGCGTACGGTTTAACGTCCTTATCCGAGAAGACGTGAAAATCTAATCATTCGCAGATGTTAGCACAAAGGCAGCACCTTCTCCTCGATTATTTTAAGATCCTGAGTGCTGGTGCGGCCGGGAATCGAACCTGAGCCTCCTACACGATAGACTGGCCCCTTACCAACTAGGCTAACCAGGCGGCGGTGAGCTTGATGGATGTAATAGCGCTGTTAAGGTGTTGTATAAAATCTTCCATGGACTTTTTCTCGCCTTTCTATACGAGGGAGATGTCATCTATGAGTCGCATTCATTCAATTAGATATTGGATTATTCTGTATTGTACACATACATCTCTTCAAAGTGACCCATGTACATGTTCCCAAAATTGGGGGCTACTCTTGTGGCCATGGCTGTATCCTTCACTTGCAGAACATTTTCTTCACTAAACGTGAAATTGTTCATCTTCAGTACTTTCTCCAAAATGGCTGTTAACTTTTTAGGTGACGGTTTGTTTTGTCTATTTTTGTTTAGTTCTTGTTGAATTATCTAAAAGTCCGCATCCGCGTCGATGTTTGTGTACAAGAAGATACCTTGTTGGTAATTGTCCTAGTTTATGGAGTCTTGTTAAAAAAAGTCTGCGGTGTCTCTTACGTGAGATGTTATAGTTGCGCTGCCAGTGGTCCATGTATACTGACAACGTTTCTGTATGGCTTTTTACCGGAGAAAAAACTGGTCTTCCAGGTTTATTAGCTTTATGGATGTAAAAATCAGGATGTTCTAGATTGGTATAAGGTTTTAGGAGCTCGGCGACTTCTGAATCTAATTCTCCATTCATCACCTGCTCGTTAGTAAACTTGTGGATTTGTTGTTCGTGGTCGGTAGTCAAGTCCTTTTGAACACGTTTGTAGTATTCCTCATTGTTCAATCGTCTCATCGCTTCTTTCAAGTACTCCTCTGTGTTTTGGATCACTGTAGCTCCTCCTTTGTCTGCCGGCTTAATAACTATGTTTTTGTTATTGCTTAATCAACTTAAGGCTTGGCATTCTCGTTTTGTCAAATCGTTTCTTTGGGATACTGGTCTTGATGAAACCTAAATCTTAGGTTGGCTAACACCAGTTGTAACAGTAGCCCTATATACTATGCCACTTGTTTGGCACGCACCCTCAAGTGGGCATGAATTTTTTTTCTTTACAGTTACAGCCCTCTGAATTAATGTTGCGGGATTTATTCAGAATTTTTGCATTTTGCTGTTTGATTAAGTTACGCATGTTGCTTGTGCAACTTTTACTAACCTTGACATTATTCCGGTTGAAAATTTTGTGTTAAATGTGCGATTTGGGGAAGTATTTATCAATTAGCTTTAGGAATGATTTGGCGATTTCTGTCTCGACATCTTCACTATCAGATGGATTAAACCAAATAATGTTTCGTGATCTGTTTTTTCTTCTGCCCGCATTTTGGTTTCCAGTCTCAAAATACTTGATGTTTTCTTTGTAGCCACTAGACTGATTAATAGCGTCGTTGTACAGATGCCTGAGGTTTTATTGAACTCTTCAGAGTTGCAGGATAAAGATGATATTCTTGTACTAATTGATTTGGGCAATTGCAATTGTATTTTCGGTCTATATATTTATGTATCGAGCACTCTTTGTAGCGTTTCTTTGTATATATTATATTTGCCCTTCTGGGGCAAATATGTAACGAGGTGCAGAGTAAGAAGGGGTTAATAAAAATTGTTTGAAACAGACCACTTCCTTATTGAAATAACTATTTTATCCCCACTATCCCACAGTTGGTTTGAGAGTATAGGTGGACAACCCACTAGTCAAGGATTTGCCTAGATTCCCTAAAAAGTTTCGTCTCATGAAGAGCTACAACATGCATCAGAAGACATTAAAATATTTCATATCTAAGCAAAAGTTACATGATCATTTTTCCGACCACTTTAAACGCAAAGAAACCTTCTGATGCTACCCGAGTTTACCACACCAGAAAACATCAATCAGATGGCTCCCTCAGAAGAGATTATTGTACACATGGAACGATTGGTGTGGAAAATGTGAAAATCGAGGCCATGCATCAAATATGGCACGAGATCAGTACAGTTTGTAAAATACATCCTACTCCTTATGACCATGTCATGGTCCCTGTAGTAAGGACATTGAGTAAAATCATTTGTCTATTCAAAAGAGGCTTCAGAGCACTTGCTTAAACCTACAGTGATCAGCATTACATCAACACTCGGTTACGACATCTAGCTATGATTGTCGTAGGAAAGTTCAGATATGTATATGGTGTTTAGGCATGGATAAAGCTACATTTGATTTCTGGTTAAATCCTTTAACAGATGACGCTATATTTGTGTTGCGAAATATTAATAATGACTGTGAACGGCTCCTGTATATTGTAAGTTTGTGGATCTAATTGCAGTATGTAATGATACTATCCCGCGTCGATTCGCCTTTAAGGTACTGGATTTTTTATTTGGAACACATCTTCCAGTGATCTTGCTTAATGCAATCTATCAGCAAACAACTGCTAAGAGAGAGTTAGAATTAGAATAGAGTTAGAACAACTGCTAAGATAAAGTAAGAGATAGAATAGAAACAGGCTGCAAACAAAGAGGAGTTGAGTCGTCTATGTTGTTCAACATCTATTTTAATACAATATGTAGAGTGTCACTACAAGAACTGATGACCGAGCCGGCTGAGGACTTTGGAACAAATTATGAGAATCACATCCCAACAAAGGCAACTAACAGGGACCATCGCTCAAGACACCCCATCTACTGGGATATCGGTGTGCTACAACAATATTTATGCTGACGATATGATACTATATTTCAGACCAAAGAGGATTTACAGAAGATGTTGAAGATAACAGGTAGACACTTGCACAGTTTGGCCGAAAACCGAACGAAAACACATACGAAGGTTTTTAACGGAAACACCAACGACACCCATGTGAAAAGCCTGGTAACGCTGGGAGACACCGAAATTGTGTATAAGACAGAGCTTAAATACCTTGGTGTTATTTTTCTTCTCTCGAGCGTAAGAAGTTAATCACCAATCAGATTGCTTTTGCTGTTACAAAGTTTGGAGAACTGAGGAAGGTGCTTACAGACCGACATGTGAGGCTTCACACTAGGGTAAATACATGGATGCCTTTATCAGAGCCAGGTCTCCACATAATGCGGCTACATGGGATCGAGATGAAACAACCATGGGCAGGTTGGAAAAAGAATGGGTGCTTCATTTGAGAAAAAAAAATAGTTCATGCAAGGCTTCAAGCGGTGTAATGTTTTTGAGGTGAAGAAAGATTTGGAAGACTTGGATTACGCTTACATTCACACAAGTAAAAATGTCTATGAACTAACGGGAAGGGCATCCTTAAAGAACACCGTGGTTGTGCGAAAATAGAAAACTCCACACATCATCAAGATGAAATAAAAGCTCTGATGTTCTTAACGAAACAATCTGCAGAAAAGATCGAGTTGGCTAAATCTCCAGGTACGTTGTAAAATTTCCTATAGCAATTGATTCTCTGGCAGAATTATTAGCGGATACGTTTCACAACATTATCGAAGCAAATTCAGTACCAAAAGAGAATATCTCACAGATGTTCTTAACTAACCAATTGCCAGTTACTTTTAGATCTCTCTTTTTCAGGATTTTTTTGAAGGACTCTTTTGCCCCGCTTCTTCCAGTAATAACGTTTATTATCAACACTTCTATTGAAACACGAACATTTCCCACACTTTGGAAATTAGCTGAGGTAACACCTCTCCCTAAAACTTAAAACCACGGGCTGGCGAATAATAACAGGCTAATTTCGCTTTTACCGGTATTATCAAGGATTTGTGAAAGGGTCGTATACAATCAATTCACTTCTTGTTTGCATTTAACTAATAAGTTAACGAAGACCCAAAGGGGCAACAAAAAGTGGCATTCGACGGAAACATCTGTCATAGAAACAACTGACCAATAGATAATATAACCATGAAACCCTATTTTGAAATTGCAAGATGTAGGTGCATCAAATACAGTTATCCAGTGGTTTTGTAGCTATCTTAACGATAGATGACAAGTGGTTCGAATCCATTCAACTTTTTCAGAGCCCTTACCCATTAACTGCGGCGTTCCGCAAGGAAGCATAGTCGAGCCGCTTTTATTTAGTATATATGTTGTGGTTCAATTTTTTTTTTTATTTGGTTCAGAATTTTTTCAAACCAGTTCATTTTTTTTAAACCAGTTTCCTTTTTTTGAAACCAGTTTATTTTTCTCATATCAGTCTGAGACAATTAACTAGTGATACCTAGAAAAATTGGTATGCTAACTACGGTTGCTTGCGTGGTCAAGTTGAGATGAAGTAGGACTACAAATCCAAACAAATCCAGAACTACAGTAGTCCAGATCTTGGTGTGTTCTAAATTAAGAAAAAAAAAAGAAAAAAGTGTGCTGAAGTATAAGATGGTGAGAACAAGAAAAAAAGGAGAAAAAATAGAAGGAAAAAAGGAGAGTAGAAATTGGTGGATAGATGGGTGGATGGGGTAGTTGGTGGAATATGAGAAAGGAATTTACCAATTTTTCTTCTACACCCGCAAATTAAAATAAAATCCTTTTTAAGACTGCACATAAAAACATGATATACAAAAATTAAACTAGTTTGAAAAAATTTCAACTAGTTTGAAAATTTCAACTAGTTTGAAAATTTCATCTAGTTTGAAAATTTAAAACTGGTTTGAAAATTTCAATCTAAAGAGCAAATTTAAACCACAATATATACAGAACCAATCTTTGCTGTATTTAAACTTAAAAAATGGCAAAATGACTTATCAAAAATGAAATACTTTGTGTGTTTAGAAGAGCCAACAGGAGACCTTCCTGAGTCATGTGAGCTTCGCGTTGAGCAGAAGAGGTTTTACTTTGATGTTGGCCGGAATCCAAGAGGCACTTTCATGCGTATATCAGAGGTACAGTGCAGTTAGTGTCTACATTTGTTAAAACAAGTTTTTTCCATTTTATTAAAGATTTTAAAATAACTGATTTACCAGTTGCGACAATAGTCTTCAATAAACAAGATCTATAGTTTTCTTTAAAAGAATACTTAGCAACCCTCCACCCCCATGAGAGGGTTCAGTTATTAGCAAATCCAGCAATAAGAAGTTAAGTATATCCCCTCTACCCCCTGTAAGAGAATTTTAATACCACAAACAGTATACTCCTATAAGATGCCATTCTCATATTTAGAAAGCCAGTTATACTTCTTCTATCCCTCTGAGAATTTCTGATTAACAATAATAATATATCCACGAATAGTTACCAAAAAAGTATATCCTTCTTTCACTGTGAGAAGATCTTAATATACCAACAATAGTAAGCCAATTATATGCTCTTTTCCCTGGGGAAACCCTTGAATTTAATTCACAGCATGAGCAAGTCAAATATAGTTTTATATCTCTCCCCCGTGAGAGGCTAAAAAATCCCCTTTTTTTTGCAAGAGTCCTTGAATAACATACCCAGCAGTAGCAGGTCAAGTATATCTCCTTTTCCCTGCGTGAGGCTTTTAAAGGTTTCTATAATTCCACGTTAAGATGAAAGGCTATTTTGTGTGGCTTACCATCTGCTATTGTTTGTCATTGATATGTAGGTTACTGCAAACTATAGAACATCTATAACAGTTCCTAAAAGAGGCTGGAGTCGTATGCGGGATATTATTGGTAAGCAGAAACTTGTTTGACACATTTTTTTGACTGATTGGTGGCAAGTATTTATTCTTTGCCGTTCAGTTAGTGTTTGAGTTTGTACACTCCAGGTAATTTGATCGATATGTAGAATGTGAAAACTTTGGATGTTTCTCATGTCATGTCTCTACGATCACTGGAAGGAATAAACATTAATATGGAGAGGGTCAAAGAAAAGAAAATCCACTTCTAAACAAGAAAAGGGTTTGTGCTGACTGTTGAATCACTAAACGAAAATAGAATTTCATTTAGTTGTTTTAGACCATTTGAGATGGACGCAATGTTGTAACATTGGACACTGACAATTGACAAATCTACACAAACTAACTATATGATTCAGAAAGCTTTTCTCTTTTTCTAATAGGCAAACTTTATGACCAAATGAGTGATGGTGCTGATCATGACAGAGACCAGGATGAAAAGGACGAGGACCAGGAGGGGTGTGACTGAATATCACCAAGCCCAGACCTGAAAACAGACACTAGCATTGAGACTGTTAAACAATGTACTTCAGTGGTAACCCTTCTTCTGTTGCTGGCTGATCTCATTTTAAATACTTGGACATTATATACATTTGTTTCCTTTGAATGTCTTACACAAAAACTGAAGCAAGGACAGGACGTGACACTAAAACTCAGCCAGTGGCAAGCATGGGGAAGTACAATACACATTATTACATTCAACCAGTGACACACTTTCCACCTTATATAATTATAAACCATTGAAATGACAAGGGAGAAGCTTTGAAAAGAAGAAAATTTACTTTTATTGAAATCCACAATACTATAACTATTCACTTTAACCCTTTCAGCTCCAAAAGTTTTTGAATAATAATAATTATCATTACTAAAATTTATGGCAGATATGAATAACCGGATGGGTACATGTTATCTCTACCTGTTCTTAGCAGTTTTGCATCTTTTTTAATTTGGCGTCATTTAGTAAACAGAGTGTTGCGTGAAAGTTGTATTTGAAACTGAAAGGGTTAAGGACTGCCTTTTAGAACAAAAACATTTGGTAGAGTCATTTACCGTGTGTTTGAGTTGTTTTTCTTGGAACATGAAAAATTGCAATCATTTAAGGGTCCAGTTGTTATAATCGGGTACTGTTAGCCCAATAGTAAACATTTAAATGCATTTTTGTTGTGAAAGTGGCTAATGGTTTGGGGATTACTGTATTGGTTGTTAGCATGTTTTAATGTCACTGTAACCTGCTATGTAATCACCAATATTGTTCCAATGTTTATCTCCACACAAACTTAACATCAATTGTGAACAACTAGGACCTGTAGATCTAACCAGAAAACTGAGCTTTGCTTTGCCTAAAGGTTTAAATAACTATCCGAGTAAGAACTAGAGAGGTCAACGGCAATGTAATGCAGAAAGCTACTAATTGAGGAATTGTTAAACCGTTAATTTCATTGGCTAAACTTTGAAAATAGACCATATCTTCATAAGTAAGCTAATTTCTTTCTTTTCAGTTCACTCATTCATTGTCTTCTAGTTGACATATTTTTGTTTTTAGATTTAAGAAAAATTCCATGTGGGGAACATCGAAAATCATAACGTTTTCTTGGCTTTTGTTTTGGAGTCCTATGATTGGATAAATTATTATAGCACAAAGGACACATTGCTTTAAAATAAAGTTTCATTTCATTTATTTTAAAACCATAATGTTAACAGGTTGATGTATTGTCAGTATGAAAACCCAAATACTCTGATGTGGGAAAAGTGAAAGGCCACAGAACAATGGGATGTACCCTAGTTCTTACTCGGACCATTACTTAATATCGTAGAAGATAGTTTTATATTAAATCTGAGGCTTAACAAAGCTTATAAATAATAATAATTATTGAATCTTTCGACATTCACAAAATGTACCTGTAATTGGAAAAGGGTTCACCAAAGTTACTTAAACATGGAGATTTTGAAGTTCATCAAAAAATTGGAAGTGCAACAATAATTGTGAGTCTAGACTTTGAGTCCTTTAATTTAAATATTACTTAACAGTTAGACCTTGATGACAAATTGGCTATGAGTCGATGGCTGAATCAGTGCTGATAACATACTATACAATGTACTTCGTTAGCATTCAACTTTAAATAGTGAATGAGAAATATAGATAAAACATTAAGTTTCAAACTTGAAAAGCCTTGCAGAGTGAACAAAGTGATACAAAACCTTTGGGTTTTTACATACATTTGTTAAAAAGATGACAATGTTTTCCTTAAAATTCAAAACATCTGGTTGACAAAAACATTATATGCTTTACATCTCTTTTTTAAGCTTATTTTAAATTATCAATCTCAAATCTCTTAGTGAAGGATATTCTTAAAACACTTTTAGAACAACGTTTGGGTAACCCAATTAAAAACTGGGGCTTTTGGAGGAAAGAGGCATCAAGGTTGGCTCTCAGGTACATGAATTTAAATGCTAAACGTTTTATTGGCCGGTAGTGCACGAGGTATAAACCTAATTGCTGGTTTTCACCGGGCGTCATGGCGGCCGTGTTGGAGTACACTTAACAAACGAATTTTGATGATTTCTTTTGTTTTGTACTCCAACATAGCCGCTTTGTCTTTTGTCTTTTGCATCTCTTGGGAATGACTGCAACCCAACAACAGGGGGAGATGAACAAGCGATAAATTACTGAGACATCGCTGATACAGCTTTGTATCATGGTAATGCATGAGGTCGTTAGGTCTCGTTGTTTTGTTATAAACCTGCTAATAGGGGGAGGTGTACCTCAAGCGATAAATAACTGAGACATTAATGATACAGCTATTTTTCTTTCTTTGTTGTTTTAGACTACTACTTGCGAACTAAAAATTAATCCACAAGCGGTTAGCCAATCAGAGCGAAGGAATTATGGAGACTGATTAGTTGTTGATGTTGAAACTTTGCATCTTATTAAAGGATCTGATTACGCAAACCATGCCACGATTTGGCATAAGCAACCCTTCACCTCCCCTTGAAAGTACTGAATAACCTAACTGTAGAGGCCAGCCTGACAGTTTAATGAAATTTTATATTACATGTCAAATGTTTGAAAGTTACTGCATGTTTACGAGAAGTTAACTCAACTTGAGCACATTAGTTATTTTAGGGGTTACGAGCTATTGAGGGAGATGGAGTACTGTGTAACTGACTTCAGTTCCTGAACAAATACTGGGTTTAAGGTGATACTGATTATAATGATACTTTCTTGTTCCAAAACGACAGTAGTGCTAATCACAGTCCCCTTTAAGCAGTTACTAAGATTTTCAAAAATGAATATTAAATTTCTGTCTGTAAAAATACTATCTCAGATTTTAGCAAAGTAGTGCCTCAGTATACCAACTGCGCAGTGTTAATAAAACCTGGACTTGGTCCATGCACCTTACAATGTCTGGTCTTGGTGTTGTTTCGTAGTATTCAACCCTAACCTCCATAATCAACCTTCATTGTATGTTACTGAGTTGTTGAAAAATGCTTTTCGTTCGCTCCGCGCATGGTGGCCAAGTGTTAAGAGTTCATGCCTCCCATGTTTGTCCCAGTATCGAATGTAAGCTAACAGTTGGCAGATGTTAATCCGTCCACGACAGTTCTCCTTGGTTACAGCAACATTTCTGTAGCATATCTGCTTTTCGTCTCATATCTAAAAACGTTATGCAAATAAATTTTCTATAGCAAACAGGCCGGTAGGCTGAATTGAGAAAATGGAGTTCGGGATAATCAAAAAATATAATACTGCCTTAAACAGTTGTCGTCAGCCTCCGTCGTCAGACTCTGTAACCTTCTCAAAAAGCAGCAAACGCCATTTCAGAGGGGTAGATTAACAATAATTTCTGGACTCCCTACATCCAGTATGGATAATGACGACGTCTGTGATTGCTGATTATTAGAATTATTAGGATTATTACGGTTAGGAGGTAATTGAGCTTTGATTAGTAAGTCACGTAAGTTAGGGCTGCGCCGATATGCAACAACAG
>JAPEIX020103845.1:0-16972 GCA_026122405.2 Zoanthus sansibaricus
GACGATTTTGAAGCACTTTTTAAAAGGATTTTTAGAAGGAAAATCACTAGCGCCAAAATGGAGAAAATCTGCTGACACATCCGTTACGATGGTAACAAAAAATATTCCAGTGAACAAAGTTTCCAATAAACATAAAGTTCGAAAAATTTTAGCAAAAGTCAGAAAATTTGGCTACTATCGCCAAAGTGATAATTATAGCTAAAATCAGCGCGGGCACTTGATATGTCCTCTTTCCCCGCCCGTGTAAGAAAGGGTTAATATATGATTCTGGGCTTTTTACCGACAACAGGAGGTTATAAATTTGTATAACGTTGTCTTGTACGTTTTCATAGAAAATATTTGGCCGGGATCAAGTGCTAAAGAGTGATCGAAGGATTGACTAAGCGTAAGAAAACTAGTTCAAGCGAGGAAAAAGATAACGTTGGCATTGCAATTATTCTGTCAAACTTGTCTGTCTTGATATCCTTACATATCAGCACTTAAAATTTCGAGTTATCATGGCAGTTTTACGGCTTTTCAAAGCCAAGGCGAGCCAATTGTACTGTTTTAAATGTATATTAAATAATTGAATTGGAGCTCAATATTAAACTTTAACATAATACACAGCTTACTGAACAGCTGCATTTTATATACTGTATGTATAACCATAAACTTTGCAAATTTAAATCCTAAAAATACCGTATTTGCTCGAATAAGCACCGTGGCGCTTATTTAATCTTTTGCGCCACAAGTACGGCGCTTATTCGAGGGCCGTGCTTATTCAAGGGCGACGCTTATTTAGAATTTGTACCAGACAGACTTACTTTTTCTATATTTTTATTGAACGATACGCTTTCTATCTGTTAATTTTCCTATGGACTGATACTAAAAGGTACATCAAGAATTACGTGAGAAATTCACGCGGTGAAAAAAACCCGAGAGTTTCATGATAACGAGAGCGAAAATATCAGCGGTGAGAGCGAACTCCTGTGTTGTAAGGTGTGGCGGAGTACGGCGCTTATTCGAGGGTGGCGCTTAATCGAGGGCTGAGCTCATTCGAGTAAATACGGTATTTAAATTCATCATAGGAAAACGAATAGATGCCATTTAAAATTTCCTTGTTTGTTCAAATAATCTGCGCTCTCCCTTCCTTTGATTCAAATTCGTCAAATTCCCGGCGGCCCCAGCGAAAAGGCTGCTGGTCAAGTACCGGAGAGGATGCCCGGGAAAAAAATCTTGAGGTTTCGAATTGATACATTACGCCCTTTTTCTTTTTTTAATACAAATCACATTAAAATAAAAAGTACCAGTAAAAGTTTTTCTAGAAGTCTATACGTTTTCAACAGTGCTACTGTCATTGTCAAGAAAAAGAGCTGGCTAAGATTTAAAATCTTTGTTTCTTT
The DNA here is from genome assembly GCA_026122405.2 of Zoanthus sansibaricus. Lineage (NCBI taxonomy): Eukaryota > Metazoa > Cnidaria > Anthozoa > Zoantharia > Zoanthidae > Zoanthus > Zoanthus sansibaricus. The sequence continues at coordinate 1,383 of JAPEIX020103845.1, forward strand.
ACATGACAGTGGTACTGTCAACTTTTGAGAAAAACTTTTATTCATATTTTCTATTGTAAAATGTTTTGAAAAAAATTTTGTCAATTCAATTAAATCATCTATTGTCTTTTTATTTTAGAAATTATTACTAATAAATTTATAAGATGGCCTTCATTTGGAATCAAATATTCTAATGATGAAAAGTTGAAACAAATAGTACCAGGTAAGTAATAAGTTTGCTTAAAAGTGGATTTCAACACTTAGATTTATAGGCGCAAACCAATGTTAAACACACCGATCAGATTTATTTGACGGAAAGTTCATAACGAGTCAGCCGAGCCAAGAGGCGAGAATGGGTAGGCGGAAGCCATAGAGCCGTGTGAACGCGGAGTACAATCTCGGCTCAAGGGGAAAAATAAGTTCTCGATTTCAGTGTAAGTTCATGTAACAATAAGCATTCTTCAAGTGTTCAATTATTCATCAGTTATTTCTATATCAGCCAATAACAGTAAAATTTTTTTAGGATCTAATTGGAACGCCTGTTCTTAATGCCTGGGCAGCTATGACCGGCAAATAACCGCAGAGTTAAAAATTAGTTCATGTTGGAGTTGACAAGAATTTGAAATAGAAAATTACCTTCACTTTAAGAAAGTAAATTAATATTTTTCCCCTCGACTACGCACTGTCGCGGGTTGAGATTCGTAGGCTTAGAAAGAAGCCCCTAACTTGTGCTAATACTAATCGTTCCCGTTCGTATTCTGTTTGCCCTTTTAGTTGCTGTATACATCATAGTCCCTACTATTAGTAGCAGCGCAAGTACTAGTAGTACTTAGTCGAGTAGTAATCAAACGCTTTAGCTCGATTACTTAGTTTTGTATTTCGAGTTTGCATAATCCTATTGGAGAATAATATATCAGTAGATCAAGAGCTATTTAAACAATAAAAGTACTACAGCTTCCCAAGTCCATTTAAAAAATTAGTAAGGAAACTTCTAATAATTTTTGATATTCGACAGAAGATTAGTAAAAACAACATTAATACTTTAACTCTAAATCCCTCACATTGCATATACGTTTAGACGGAATTTAAAGGCTTATCATGGTAAAGATAACGTTCACTGATTCAACTTAAAACGTTTCTTTTTTATTCTTGTAAATTCTTTTTTTTTCAAAGGCCCAGAAGTAAGTTTTGCGTCAGTTATGTCGCGGGATAGGATTGTTCCAGAACTGGCAAGAAGAAGCATTCATGAAAGTCATACTCCCAAACATATCAAAGCATCAAGTGTTGGTAACTTTGTTAGCTCTCAAACCTTTCAAGTGCGCAAAAACGCTGAGATCTATGCCAATAGTCTTAAGTCAATATTAAAAAACGTAGAAAAAAAAATATCAAAAATTGAATCACCAGGCAGGAATTATAAACAGTCAGTTCATTTTGCTTATCCTATTGAAGAAGTTAAATTTATTGAAGAAACAGACTCGGAAGACGATTCAGACACCCTTATTCTAACCCCAGATGTAACAGAAGTTGTTGCTGCAAATTTCATTTTGGAGAAAGATGAAAGTGGGGATCAAGCAGTTCCAAATATGTCTCATAAAGAAACCTATGAATGTTGCGCTACATTAGAACCGTTGCTAAAAAAGTTTCGCTCAGAGAATTACACCGATCAAACGATAAGCAGCTTGACGAATAAAGCGATTTCACAAGATATGCCGGTGTTTTGTTTTCCAAAACCAATCATTCTAAAAAGCGACTTCTCCTTGCTACAGCTACAAACCAATGGTTCAGACGAATCGCTATCTTGCAAGTACACCACTGTACCAGATGAATATGTGGTTTCTAGCCATTCTGAGAACATAGGCTATATTAGTGAGGCACCAGGAACCCAAACGTCAAGCACAGCATGTAGTGAGGAAAATAGCGGTGATAAGTTTGAAGAAAGCGATGAATGTAAAGAAGTCATTGCACCAGAAACCCAAACGCTATGCAAAACACAAACGTTAAACAAAGCATGTAGAGAGACAAGTATTGGTTACACGTTTGAAGAAAGCAACGGATATAAGGAAGATGCTGCAGTAAAAATCAAAACGTTAAAGGCAGCATGTATTAAAGGAATTAGTTGTAGCGACTTTGAAGAAGGCGACCTATCTAAAGATGGTTTTGCACCAGAAATTGAATCAACAAGCACAGCATGCACTGAAAGAAGTAGTAGTGACAAGTTTGAAGAAAGCAATATTTGGAAAAAAGATGCTGCACCTGAAACCCAAACGTTATGCCAAGCCCAAAACTCAAACGCTGAGTTTAGTAAAGCAAGTAGCGATAACACATTTGAAGTAGAAAGCGACGGAAGGAAAGATGCTACACCAGAAATCCAAACGTTAAACGCAGCATGTAAAGGAACTTATGGAAACGAGTTTAAAGAAAACAACCAATCTAAAGAAGCTTTTGCACCAGAAATCCAAACAATAAGCGCAGCATGCAGTGAGGCAAGTAGCGGTGATAAGTTTGAAGAAAGCGCCGAATTTGAAGAAGTTGCTGCACCAGAAACCCAAACGTTATACAGAGCATGTAGTGAGACGAGTAGTGGCAACACGTTTGAAGAAAGCTACGGATATAAAGAAATTGCTGCAACAGCTGGACGACAAGCGTTATACGAATCTCAAACGGTATACGAAGCATGTATAAAGATAAGTAGCGGTGACACGTTTGAAGAAAGCGACGGATGTAAAGAAGTTGCTGCACCAGAAACCCAAACGTTATACAAAGCATGTAGTGAGACGAGTAGTGGTAACACGTTTGAGGAAAGCGACGGATGTAAAGAAGTTGCTGCAACACCTGAAAGACAAACGTTATACGAAACCCAAACGTTACACGAAGCATGTAATGAGATAAGTAGCGGTGACACGTTTGAAGAAAGCGACGGTTGTAAAGAAGTTGCTGCAACAGCTGAAATACAAACGTTATACGAAACCCAAACGTTAAACGAAGCATGTAATGAGATAAGTAGCGGTGACACGTTTGAAGAAAGCGACAGATGTAAAGAAGTTGCTGCAACAGAAACCCAAATTTTATACGAGGCCCAAACGTTAAGCGAAGCATGTAATGAGATAAGTAGCGGTTGCACTTTTGAAGAAAGCGACGAATGTAAAGAAGTTGCTGCACCAGAAACCCAAACTACATGCGCAACATGTATTGAAGGAAGTTATGGAAACGAGTTTAAAGAAAACAATCAATCTAAAGAGGCTTTTGCACCAGAAATCCAAGCAAAGAGCACAGCATGCAGTGAAGTAAGTAGCGGTGGTACGTTTGAAGAAAGCGACGAATGTAAAGAAGTTGCTGCACCAGAAACCCAAATGTTATACAAAGCATGTAGTAAGACAAGTAGCGGTAACAAGTTTGAAGAAAGCGACGAATGTAAAGAAGTTTCTGCACCAGAAAAACAAATGTTATATGAAGCTCAAACGTTAAGCGAAGTATGTGAGGCAAGTAGCTCTGATAAGTTTGACGAAAATGACAAATGCTGTAAAGTAGTTGCTGCACAAGAAACACAAACGCTGTACGAAATCCAAACGTTAAAAACAGTCAGTAGTGAACCACGTGGTGGTGATAAGTTTAAAGAATCCAACAGAAATAAATCAGTTGTTGCACTAGAAACCCAAAGATTTTTTGCAGTTGGTAAACCTGATAAAGTAATTAGTATTACTGAGAACAGACAAGCAACACAGGAGGAAGTTGATAAAATACGTCACCATTCAGAAAGTAGTTATCAAATCTCGGAAGATCAAGTACAAATAATAAGGAACAGTTCGCAAGAATCAATTTCAGTACAAGTTGTCCCATGCATTTCAAGCCCGAAAGAAATCGTTTGTCACAATCCATTCCATATCAGTAAAGCAAGTGTAAGAACTTCATGTTTTGCCTCTGTTCACAGTTTTCTTGCAACAGCTCTTATTAAAGAGGTAAGACTTTTTGTTTTAACTTATATTGAGATAGAAATCCTTTATATAGCATCGTTTTAAAAACACAATTAAGCGGATTAAAGAAGCGGAGGCTACATATAGAATTTGCTCTATAAATGGTGTTCCATAGGTGCGATACATTATTATTACAGTATTACTAGTGAGTACATTTAATCGACCGATTGTACATACGTTATTCTAGTTTTTTTTTAAAAAAATTAAAAAATACCAACTGAAAAAGCTAAACTTACTTGTTATTTTTTTTCAATAATTTCCATGAGTAAACAACAGAGAAATGATACTTTTACAAACTTTAGAAAACAATCATTGAGTAATATTAACATAAAATTGTTGTATATATTATTAACTTCCTCTTTTACAAACAATTGTCTGTTTACCTGTTACCTGGACACACAATATAACCAATTAAGCATCAATTACGGATTGGTCGTAGTTTGCTATGAAACTATAAACAGAGCTGATGCCTTGGTTTCTAAAATAAAGTTTCTTATTAGCCTTTTACTTTTCGTTCTTTTTTTTGTCAAAAATTCATTTTAACAACAAAAAATTTTAAAAGCAAATTTTTGGTTTAGAATAAAGTAACATTCGAATTCATTGACTTTGTAAATTGACAAGATTGATATACTATGTTGTTTATTCTGATTTATTACTTTCGTTCAGGCGACTCCGTTTGAAAATAATGTAACGGAGGATTGTTCCAAAGAGGCATCAGTAGAGAAACTTACTCCTTTTGCCATTGAGGATTTGGACGACGATATATCGTTCTACGATGAAAACTTCAGAGAGAACTGCTTCTACAATAAACCCGAAGAGTTCAGTTGCAGTCCATTAAAAGTAGTCACAAGTGCCAATATAGACAAATATTCATTCGAGCTTCCTCTAAAAAACGACCTCATGGACACACTCGAAAGATGCTTGAATAGCCATTTAAGCATTACTGAGAAATCTAAAAGAATGAAGCATTGTTTTGCTCAAAGCTCTCATAACGCGCTGGACGTTTTTACACTTAACCCTACTGAAAACGTTCGCACCAATAGTTTCACCACCGATTGCCAAAATACTCTCGTCCCGTACAAGGACACCACTACTGAGCACTTGCTTGACTGTAGAAGCATCAGTGAAAATGAGTTATTGAATGTATCGCCCATGAAGAAAAAACGTGATAAAATTGAAAACAACAGTGATTTTAACAAGTCTGAAAACCTCAACAAGCTCTATAGTAACTTCGCCCGGAAACAACCTATAATCAAAGAAGATCTAAGAAACGCTTTTAATGAAAGATCGAGTAGCAAAACCGAGTTGGTTTATTGCGATCCCATACCAAACATAAGTCATGACGCTGATACAAAATCCCTTGAAACTACATCAGCTACGAAGAGAGTACAAAGTCATTTGTCAAAGCCCTTTGCTTCTTTCATTCAAACTAAACCAAGAGATAATTTCAAACAAGATCAGCTGCAAGCCCCGGCTTTAAGTAGAGACTATGCTCACGAGTCTAATGCCAAAAAGAATGCACATTTCAGAAATGAGGAGCTTGCCGTAGCGAGTACTTTCAACGCTACCTCAGCCAACACTGTTTACCTTGACAAGCAAAATTCCATTAACGACAATGCAAATCTCACTCAAGTATATACAACTCAGAAAAGTGCAAAAACCCGGAACGCGGAGGCAGAACACGATCAGGAGAAAACAAAAATGGTTGAAAAAATACTGATGAGAAAGACAAATATGAAAGAATTTCACTCAAACCAAAGAGGGACAGACTCAGTGTATTTCCAAAGTTTAACGCCTGTCTTCCCTATATCTAAGCAGGATCTCACACAAAAGTGGACGACGAATAGATTTCAGGAACAAATTGCTGTCCAGCCTACAAACGAGGACATTCGAGAGAAGGATTTTAGTGAAGAAAATATGAAGGCGGTTACAGGTAAGGGAATTAAAGTGAAACTTTATTCAGCTAGAGCGCAGGATAATTTGATGATTTGGGCAATAATTTAAACAAGATACTTTTTGTTCACTTGACAAGTGTTAGGATAATAAGAAAAGTATGAATGAACTAAAAATAATTAAATAATTTAATGTAGTTAAAAAGTGTAGAAACGTAAAAAAAGCAGAAATGACACAATTTAAAGCTTTTTGTATTGCCTATATTTCATATTACATACGATTACACGTACCAAGCAAGCCAATACGAGTCAAATTGAAAACAATGAAATGCTCACAATTTCCTTACTTGAATAGGGGGACTGCAACTTCTGCCGTTGAAAATTGAATTTATGTTGGTCTTTTTTGTAACAAATTGTAATAGACCTTGCTAAATTGAGTGAAGGAAAAATAGTGTGCCTTCACTGATATTGTGTAATACTATTCTTTGTTCATTTTACTGGTTAAGAAATTTTTTAATTAATTCAGCCTATCATGCAGTCAATCTTTTGAGAAGCAAACTATATTCATTCAAATTTTATGAAACAATAAAACGATTAAAATGTTTAAATATTAAAAATTTATCCGTTTTTTAAGTAAAGCCCGCTATATATACATACGACAAATTTTCGAGATGCTAATACTGCCACATTCCTGCCCAATTACTTTGTTTTCGCATCCAGGTTTCTTTTAGTACTGTCATTCAAAGTACTGTTAAAACCAGAAATGCAATAAAGCCCTCAAATGTAATAAAACCGTAAATGTAATTAAGTCCCTAAAGTGCTATGAAAACCATATGTGCTCAATAGAAACTCACCGTCAGTTAAAGTCGTCCTTAAACCTATTCCTGCTGGAGAGAGGGGAGGGGAGGTTGAAACTCCACCTCCCTTCTCTCGGATTTTTACAAACCTTTAAACGAATGGGAATTTATTTATTTGAAGCTTTTTGACTGCTCCACGATTCGTTTAAGGTAGATATACTCAGGAATGAAAATTTCTATGATGTTTTGGCTCATGTTTTTAAATTAAACACATTGTTGCCGGGAACTACGTATAGTATCCAGGAGCTATATATTAAACCTTTTTTATCAAACGGTTGCTTAGTTTTTCATGCTTTTCGATGTCAATAGGTTTCTATCAATAGACATAATATTCAATCCCGTACGGAATTTTTCACATAACATCTTGAGAAAGATCCCGTTTGAATATAATACAGGAAATCATTTAAAACCGTTATCAACTTATCGAGGACGAGAGCGATGTCCCTGGCCATGCGACGTCCTTTGGTGAAACAAATTCAACAACTGTTATCGGCGTAAATCGTTAAGTTGTCAAAATATTTTCTTCGTGTGTTACTCTACACGGACAATCAGACATGCTCGAATACTCCAAGCCGGAAATCTTTTTCTCAGATTATAAGTTTAAGGTTGGGACGGTTCGAAACTAAAGTTGTGAGCGTTTCATCGTTCTTACATGGCCCAATTTGTCAATGGATCGTGTAGTTGCACTGTGTACTAAAAATAGATAAATTGTAAACGTTTTAGGTATGGAAGATTCTAATAAAGATAAAACGCCTGCATTTAAAACTAACTTTATTGCTAAAAATCATCACCGTAATTAATGTGAGGGTCCTGAAGGGGTAAAATGGGGATTGGGATTGGCCCTGGATTCAAACCACTGGGACTGGATCACTGAGAATGGGAAAAGTGTCAGAAATCAAAAATGGGAGTAGGCTTTGAGCACTGGGAAGTGGAATTTAGAAGGAAAAAACTGGGCTGGGAAATGGGCGTGGTACCCTTCCTCAGGACCCTCTAGGATTGAAATCGTTCCTTCAAATATTGTTTTATTAATTCTTTGTTATACTATTTTAGAAAGCAAAGAAACCACATTATACAATATGCCCTTAAAACTAAAAATTGATATTCGACAATTGAAAGAGCCACAACTTTTGGAGAAACTAACAATTGATATTAACAAATTGAATAACCCGGACCTTCTTGAGGCTGCAAAACTTTTGGTAGAGGATGCTCTTAAAATACCGAAGGTGAGTCTACATTCAAATAATATATATTACCATCAAAATGGGAGTAGTTTACTTTTTTTTTAGGTTCCCACTCGAGGAGAGGTTAGATTATGGTTCCCTAAAAGGGGTCTGCACAAGGCAGGCATCTGAATTTGACCAATTTTTATTTGGAGATCTACACTCATACGTTCTTCGTTTACTAAGACGGATCCAGGATTTAGTGAAGGTTGCAGGTTCGGTCCTAGATGGTAGGAAGAAAAACCGCGGAAAATTCAATGAGGTCCTTGACGAGCAATTTCCAGCGTTAGAGTGATGACTAGTTTACTCCATGCTTTCTGAACAATGTCGTGACAAGAAAAACGTTTGAAAAATGCTTTACAACTGCCTTAAGAATAAGCGAAAATTTGAAGTTAATCTTTGGAGTGAGCAAGGCATTTAAAAGCAAGAAGACCTGCCGGCTAACGCCGTTTTGTTCTTTTCATAGAGTATTTCTTTTTAAACGTTTCTCATTCCAGTGTGTATTGACACAGTTTTGGTCTAATATGATTGTCAAAATGATTTACCTACCCAAGTCTCACTAATGTGCATGAGTACAGAAAACTCATAATGGTCTGTCTGAAACTATTAACTTGGCTTAAATCTTAATTTTTGCTTCAAATTACCGTCTTAACAAAAAGTTTTATTTTGATGCTATAATACATTAACGTCTGTAATGCTCAACTTTAATGAGTGTAGACGAGAAAGGTAAATAATACATTAATAAGTTGTCAACTCCTTTAACTGGATTTGCATTATGAGGTTTAAATCAATTTTCGTATACGTGTGACGTTGCGTCGTTTCTCTTGTAAAGTATCTGTGTGCTTTGACGTGCACTTGGGAAACGTGCTACCTACAGGGTACGGCAGAGGCCCCTTGGTTTGTTCTTTTCAACTCTCTGCAACTTATGATCCCAGCAAAAAATCGATAATGTAAATCCTCTTGGAAAAACTGCTGGCCAACATTTTTGCGGTCGAAGTATTAACTCCGTATTTTCTTAAGGTTCTGAATGTTCAAAATTATATTCAATTTCATTAAACATAGTTTCCCTAAACATTAGGAATTGTGACAATCGTAAAACATGAAATACGAGGCCTACGGTAGTATAATTTCTAACTGTAAACGGCCTGTTCTTTGTTTGAAAACTTTCTTTGTTAGAGGAGTTTCCACGTAGCCAATTTTACGCTGGCAAATCAATATTTTGAAAACCTTACAATTCCATATTACTGAATATCTTTCAAAAGTAATTATTTCTACGGGCAGATATTTCTTACTAACACACGTTATTAACAATAGTTACTACCCAACTAGCTGGTTAAAGAATAATTCTATATCGTAAAAATGTCCAGGCATAAAACTTATTTTACCGATTAGATTCTTCAAATGGTTTTCCTTCGCTTAGCTTTAAATTCGATTCTTGTTACTTGACTTCTTTTCGGCGTCTTATTTAAAACCTGGTTACTTTATTCAAGATCGTTCATGCAAAGGTTCTTTTCTAAGGTAAGCGTCTTTGCAAAACAAAGGCGTTGAACAAATATCCTAGTTTCAGCTGTTTTTAGGATGGTATGTGCGGAACTTTGTGTGATGATATAGAAATTGTAGAATACTTAATTCTAGTTAAAAGTGCTGTTACATATGTTTTCTTCTTAGGCTGAGGGTAGTCCAACGAGTGAAAACTCCAATTCGACTCCTGTTTTTTCGTGGAAGAACAAATTTCCATATAAAACAGAGCAGCCCGATGCTTTTGAAACAAGAAGGCTGAACACGTTTTCAGGTATAGATTTAAAACTTACTGCGCGGCAAACCTTATATTATAAACAAACATCATGCAATGAAACCGATAACTGCCCATTACCGACAAAGTTGAAAAATATTCAATAACAATTAACATACCAAGGCTGTTAAATGTAAAAAACCTTTACCTCGTCCAACGCAGAAAATGAAACGAAAAACTTCATGGTCTTTAGACCATAAGTATACCATGCGGTACAGGTAGGGACATAACGCATCCTTGTTACACAATTCAGTGTAAAAAATTATGAGAATTCTCGTGCTGAACAAACTTGCATCCAGTAGCTGCAATTTTGTATACACGCATTTTTAGAACATTTCAACCTGAAACCCATAAACGATTTAAGAACATATTATGGTAGATGTCAGTTGGGACTTTTAGTTCTGTTTCTACCCCTTGTTGCTTTTTAGTTGTAATTAGTTATCTCAGTATTGGCGACAAAATGTATTAAATTAAATTAAATATAACCAGGGCCCGAAAACTAAACTTTGTTAGTAAAAAACGAGTAGGTATAGCAATAGAATTGGAAAATCTGCACGATTTTTTTTTCTCATTATACGAATTTTAACCAAAATGGTGCCTACCTTAATTTATTAGGGTGCCGTCAGGATTTCGAAAATACAACATTGACCTGTAAACGCCCCCTGAGGATGGGTTTATCAAGAAAACAAAAAGTGAAAAAGCTCCACCCGTATTGGTATAAAGGCAAAGTTGTATCACAACAACAGCAAGATAGTACGTTTAATCGCTACTAATTCCAAATGACTGAGAAAATTAGCATTTTACCGATTTTGTTTCAATAAGATGCATGTACGGCAGCAGGAATAACCAAACTGGTATTAAAGTAAAATTCGCTACCGACATGAGTTAATGTAATTATGAAGACATATTCTTGGATGAACTGAAAAAAACACATTCAAAATTACAACTCTTTAATGACTTTTTCATCTCTACTTATACTCAAATACTTTGATATCGTTCTCGTTTGTTAATTTATTAAAGTTCAAGAAGCTACAGCATCCGTCAGGTTTGATACGATATTGTTGTTGATATTAACATTACATGGTACGTTTCTATAAAATTTTCTTGTTTATCAAATATGTCCGCTATTATTTATTATTAAACTTACTTTTTATTCTAACCGACTTTAGCTGTACGAGAGAAATATGTATAAAACGACACTTCAAACGACACAAAGCAAAACCCCCAATGTAAATCAAATTCAGCACGTAAACTTTTTTAAAGGCTAAAATTATTGTGCAAACTAATTGAAATGCTCATTACCTTTTTTGGTTAACAAGTTTGCCATGACCAATTAATATTTCGAAGCATAAACCCGAACAAGCTTATTTCACAAGAATTGAAAAAAACAACAATCGCGTTTTTGAAAAGTGCCTTCCTATTAAAGGCCGGCCTGTTAATATCATCAAAGACCGTTTTCAAAATGATTAAACGAATTCTAATTTAAGCTGTCAATACCTGGTTTGAGCACGCTTTTCTATAACATATTCATGCACAACACAATTTTTGTTTTGCATTTTTTCTCGAACCACCGACCCTAGAAATTTCAATAGTATCTGTGTGCTTCGGAAAATCAGTACTCCCTACAGGAAAAAAATAAACTTAATTTCGTGTACAATTCAGTTTTAAAAGGTCGCTACTGAAAAATACTAAAACTGGTCAATTTCGAAGTTAGCAGTCTTAGTCCAAGATTACAAAAGTTGCATCAGTAGCCACACCGCAATTGTTGTCTTTCTGCGACATTAGAATGTATCCATCATTTCCCCAGTACGTGGACCAAGAGTTCTTTACTAGCCAGTATGGATGTCCATCAAGTGTTCCGTAGCCAACAGCTAAGACTGCATGATCAAGATCGTCAGAAGTGTTACCTTGAGACACAGATAAAATCAATCAGTTTTGTACTGAATTAGCTTGCGAAATTAGCTCTAATAACTGTATGCATCCTTTAAATAAGTATTTACTGTCTTTTTAATCTGTCCTTAACTTGAATAAAATTGTTTTGGTAACATTTAGAGAACCGCATCCAACCAACGTAAGAAAATACAACTTGCTTTTTCAGTAAATAAATATTTTAAAACTGAAAACCTTGCAAATCAAACTTTTATTGCCAGAAATAAGTGACAGTGAATACGCAATGCTTGTAAGATATGGCTTAAATGATAAACATCAAGAATTATAGACATAGCACATAAACTATGTACTAGAAACTAACTTGAAGCCACTAAATGAGCACCAAAGAAACGTTGGTAGCAGGCATTACCTATTAAACCTACCGTAAAATTAATATTGGCTCGTTGTCTTGGCTAGATCTTACAATCATGAACAAACCGATATGAAACCTTTTGGGGCCTCAAAAGCACGACATAGTTAAAAACAATGTCAGGTTCCAACAGAGGATAAAAATATTTAGTGAAAGCATAAAACTTGTGGGAATGGCTCAACTGATAAAGTTAACGTAAGTCTGTTTACAAGCTATGTATGCTGCAAGACAAAACAAAAGACAAAACAGCTGTCCATGGCTGCTAAAATTCCGACTTAACTATCATTTACAGTAGATTTGCTGGGTAATGCCAGCTAAAAACGCGGTCTCAATCACCATTTCTGTGGCTTCAATTTAGCAACTAGCTTTCATGTGCTATATATAGTTAATACATGCCAGAATATATAAGATCACTCATAGGTTTTACACACTCTCACTATCATACTGCCAGTTTAAAAACTAATCGTCTGCAAAGGCGTATGGCTCGTAAACGGTTCAGAATTAAAACTAATTGTCGTTGGCGAAAACGAGCTGGCAGTAAACGTATATTTAGTTTAAACGGTTCAAATCTTGTGCCAAATAGAAACACAATTTAGATCTTTTTGTACCATTCTTTGAAACTGCACACAATAATAGAACCAGAAGTCAGAAGTAAAGCTGCATAGTTTTTTAAAAGGTTCTGTCATAACTTGATTTCGATTTTGTTTTGTCTCTTAGTTATTTTTCCCTCCTACTTGAATGTTAAGAAGCAAAATGTAAATAGTGACTCATTACATTCATTTACAGCTGAGTTTCCTACCTATTCATCAATACAAATTATTTAAGAAACAATTGTGATAAATTTGTAAACTATACACCGTATAAAAAGAGAGAAAAAACTTACTGACGTATCGGACGTTCGTCCTTCGTCGGAGTAAAAGAGCTTTTAATCCGACGAAGGACTAACTTCCGAAACGTCAGTAAGTTTTCTCTCTTTTTATACGGTGTATACAGTAGTTTAAATATTTATCACAAATGTTTCTTTAAAAACACCGGCGTAGCTCACACTAGTTTACCGCTAGTTATTATCAAATTGTTTAAGTGACTGCGTACCACACTTGGGTTCATAGTATACTCCACTGGAATAGAAAGCAAATGATCTGTGAGATGCATCAATCCCAACGGCAACGGGACCTTTGGTAGCAATGGCAAGCTTCAGTGCTTTCTGATCTCCTGAGGTCACATTCACATAGTTTGAAATCTTAGCCCCAATCTTAGCATCCTCAAAGTGGCAGTAGCCATCCTGTAAACAAATTATACAAAACTTTAATAATGGTCTACATTACAATTTTAGGTGATTAAATTATTCTAACTTATATAAACAATGAAAATTATAATTTCTCCAATTGTCTCACGATTCTTGCAAGTCTTCATTATGTGATGGGGTAGACTGAGAGAAGCGCTTGTTTTATCCATTTTGTCCGTTAATTCTCTGTGTTCCATATGTTATTCATCCAACTGTGAGGTATTTCAATCTAGCTATCTCTCTTGATGTTGTTCGGGTGTAGTCTTATTTGGATAGCCTTTCTTCGTGAATATCAACTGGAATCCCTGTCTGTCCTGTCTAGACATAGAAATAAATGTTTTCCCAGTCAGGGAAATGGTCTATCTTGTTGGTATGTTCGGAAACAGCAGATGTTTCAATACGGGCCTAGAAGACATCTCTTTCATGTTCCTTAATTCTTTCCTATATCACTCTTCCTGTTTCGCCGATGTAAACACTATCATAATCACTACAGTGGAATCATATAGACAATCCCACCCTGTTTGCCTTGGAGGACAGAGTCTTCGCACGTACCGTACTAAATCTTTCCTTAGCGTTGTCTCTGATTTAAAGACGGTTCAAACTACTTGTACTTGAGAGCAATATCGTAGTGATTGTGAAACACCTTTAACATTGGGGAGTACAGCCAAAGCTATGTGGTTATGTTCTTCTTTATCTATAACCGGCCTGAGTATCTGGGATAAATGGAATACTGCATTGGTGTTTCTACAGAAGCAGTTTTACAAAAGGATAAATTTTACACCGTATAGTAATTAAAAAGAATTTTCGAGCGACGTTTCGGACTGGAGTCCTTCAACGAAGGACATGAAAAAATGTAAACATTAAACAAAATGTTTATGGCTCTGTAGGGTAAAGTAGGAAACTTTATTTAGTGAATGAAATATAGCTATCCCTTTTTCTGAACAATGTTGAATAACTACAAATGTTACAAAATGGTGTACTGTACGGGCCAAGAACACCTAATACCTGTGCTAAATACTGCCCATAACTGTACTCTGTAGCAATGCCTCCATGTTTCATCATCCACTCATAGGATCTAAATTCCTCACCACCACCACAACCAATATTTCCGAAACCCCAGCTGCAATCTATAAGGTTCTGTTGTGATAGCCTTGTCAAGTTTCCAGTCTATAAAAAAACATTTACAAGGCCACTGAATACATTAGCAATCAGTACATAATGACATAACTTAACAGCATCAATGTGAGTTTATGCTGAAGTCAATGTAAATCTCCACCCCCATCCAAGATTGCAGAAGAAAGAGGCATGAAAGAGCTAAGGGTCCCCCATTATCATAAACTGATGGGTACATTACTTACTTCTTCCCAAAGTTAATTACCAACCCCTTGGGACATAAATCATGTCTGAGGGTGGGGCATTAGAGATATTTGGAAAATCATATGAATTGAGTGGGGGTGGGGTTTAGGTAGGGAATTATTCCAAGATGGCTACCACTTATTCTGAATACTCAGATGTTTAAGAAATTTAGGCCTTGCAACAACTAAGTTTACAAACACATTAAAAATTCAAGATTTTACCACATGTTCATGTATTGCTAAATCAGGCCCAGGGAGGGGCCATTGGACAATTTTCGGAGGTGGAAATTGTCCCCAAGGGTGTCGAATTTGTTACGATTAGGCATCAGCTTCATGAAAGCTCCAGTTGGGAAGAAGTCAACTCAGTCCATTACTCCAATTGTTAGAGAAGCCGAAAATAGTTGTTTAATTCTTAATTTGTAGAACAAAGTGTATTACTTATTGATACAGATAATGTTCACAAAACTGGCAATTAATGTTGAAACTGTAAAAGATTTAAAATTCAACTCAATCAGTTTTTACTTTAGAGTAAAAACATTGTTTATTGACAACCCACAACAGGTAACACATTTTTAATGGAGCCGAAACCAATTGTAAATCGGCACGCAATTTTAGGTATCCTGCTGATGAACAGTAACTATTTTGTTATTTATTTATTTCTTTTTTAGCATTATTCTTGTTATGTCTGTTCTGATTCGTAATTTGCAAGAATATAAACAAAATTTAATATTATTCTCAAAACAAAAAAGATACATTATTAGTAGACAAAATTGATATGTAAAATTAATGTACAAAATTACAAATTTGAACCAAACTAATTATATTTATATTCAATGACATATATTTTCTAAATAGGAAACAACTTTGAGAACCAAGGTGGTTTTTGTACTTTTTAAATTGAAAACTTTAGGGGTATCATATAAGTTTTTCGCTAAGGTTA
>JAPEIX020103846.1:0-10160 GCA_026122405.2 Zoanthus sansibaricus
AAAAAGGTCGTAAAGGGCCATAAAATTCAATTGATTATAAAAGTAATGAGTAAAAGAATAAAGTTTACCATGGAAAATGATCAAAGCATATTAATTTACCTTTAAAACAATCTCAATAATAAGCAATAAAATCTAATCTGCCAGACCAGTAATAATCCCCAAGCCCAAAGTTATTTTTACGTAACATTGTCCTGAAAAAATAAAAGTTGTGATAAAACGTCATGTCTGGGGGGAGGGGTTGACCCCAAAAAAGTTTGTTCACACCCCCCCCCCTCCCCCCTTTCCAGCAAAATTCCTGAGTATGGGCCTGGTACGTACTGAGTATGACGTCACTCTGGTTCAGGGCTTCCTTTCTGGACAATCTTCAGTCGAAACTTTTAAAACAAAAAGACATGATAGAGTGCTTTTGATAAAAAATAAATAAACACCACCGTTTTTACGAACGTAAAAAAACAGATGGTGGACGAGTTTTACTGTGTGACTCATATATTATAAATTCCAATGTGAAACCATCACTGTACAATGGCAGGACGTTATCTGTGGATCCACTGCTATCTGTGAGGAAGCGTGCTTTTGCGAACTGTGTTTGGTGAGTCTCTAGCTCGTTTACTCGTTCTTAGTTCATTCACAATCCTCCAGATATCGTCCAAACCTTTACTCATGTCGTTAAGTCCTTTCGAAGACTTGAGGCTTTCAGCAAAGAACGCAAGGTCAGATGTTACAAGCCTAAAACACAAATAATATACATTAGTATAAAACTACTAACGGTCTAACACGTATCCTGCATTCTGATTGGCTACTCTACTAGACGTCTATTTGTGATAGCTTACTAGTAGAAAAAAGGTGGCGGATCAAAATAGTAATGAGTGTTGTCCTCACTGGCGACATAAGCGACACAACCATAACCATAAGCACAAGAAGAACAGAAGATTTTATAATCTTGTGTTTATGCTTATGCTTATGTCGCGGATGTCCTCATTACGACATAAGCTCGTTATGCTTATGATTATGTCATAGTGAGGACCAGGCTTTAGATAGCACACAATGACTTACCCGTGTTGTGGGCCGCCATTATTGAAGACACCAAGTATTTCCAGCTTCTGTGCTAAACAATTCTTAAATACTCTCTTTATATCTCGAAATAAAACCTACAGATAAAATATAAAAATTAAAACTGCGTTACATTATTTAATGTAACAAAGACAGTTAAAGTGCTTAATACCGTGCTTTTAAACAGATTAATGGAAACAGTTCACTCCCCACCATCCCCCACACACACATGCTGATGCATCATGGAAGATAGCCTCGGTCCAAATTTCCGTCATTATCCAACTACAAAACATCGAAACAAAAGTGAATACCTCAATTTGTTTCTCGGGAAGAACTGAAGACACAGACTCGTGCAACTTGCTAACTTGTTTTACAGCACCCCTCATGGCTTGTGATGGCATCGGTGGTTTAACTTCCCACTGTAAGGTCACAAAAACAAAAAAGAATTTACGTTCAACTTCCAAGGGAGGGATAAAGGTGTTATCACATATGGCCATTGTGAAGGGTATGGTTTTCAGTTTGCTTCAGGTAAGGTTGTATAAATCAGAGCGTTTGCGTCTAGAAAAGGGTATCAATTTTCACTTAACTGAACAAACGGTTGAAGATTTCATCTAGACTAAAGAAACCGGCAGGAATTACTACTCAAAACTAAAAAAATGATTGTGGTATAAGGTTTTGGCTTGGCTAGACAGCGATAGTAACCTCAGAAGTTTCTGTAAAACAGCTTCTCTAGGTTGTATAGGCTGGATTTGGCGAGTTCAGCCTAATAACATAGGGTAGCGAAATCAGCTGAACTACCATTGGTGCAGGCTAAGGCTTCTGTTACTGATTACTATTTTTTGTTTACAAAAAAGTTTTGGCAGGATTAAAATACTAATTTCCACATTTTAATAGTTTCCGTGCTTCATAGCGCTATGAAAACAAACTTGTTGACCAATCAAAACGCACGTACTATCTAAAATTATTTTATAAAATCCACTGCTACTCCTCTATACTAAAAGTTTATTAAATTTTCAACGCGGAATATTGCCTTTCTAGCGTTCTGATTGGTTCACTCAATCTCGGTTATCAGCTCATATACCGAATGACCATATATGGAAACTAACTATGTAAAGTGTTGCCAAGCTGAAAAATGTTTTGTTGTCATTTTCAAGTATCGAAGGGTTCAGAAAGCTCGTGAAATTTAATAAAACAATTATTCCATTCTCGCTTGTTGGATATGAGATGATTATAGCCAACTCGGCGCTACGCGCCTCGTCGGCTATTTATCATCTTATATCCAACGCGCGCTCTTGGAATAATTGTTGAATATTCATAGATGTAATGAAACAAAATTACAATTCTATACACGTTTATATAGATATCTATCTTTTTAATAGTGATACACCATTTGGCTGCTCTAACAGAATACCGTTTCTTGTCTTACTGTTTGTTTATATTTTGTTCATCGTGTAAGGAGTTTCTGTAATCTTCCTATTTTTATCATCCATTTTTCATCATTTCAGAAGCATGGGCCTTTTCCATTCCATTTATAGTTTGTACAATTTTTTCAAAAATTTTGCATGTTGGTAGAGTTCCCTTTAATCTACATGAATAAATGTAGTGTCTGGCAATTAGGAGTACATAGTGTAATAATATATTGGCATTTTTGACAATTCTGAGGCATATTAATCGAGTTAGATAGGCACGAAATACTTCTGAGAACAATCTTTCGTTAATAGTTTCTAATGTGTCGAATATTATATGAATAGAAAAAAGCACTACCACAGGAGTTGAACCAGGAACCTAGGTGTCGCGATGTCAACAGTGCCAACATATGTATGCTGTTAATAGACACTTTAGATAACTGTCTCCTTGAACCTATCCCCAGGAACTCCGTCTTGTCATCATTTAGAATGAGTTTATCTTTAGTCACTATGTCCGGATGTCAGATATGCATTTTTCCATGGCTGCGAGCGCATCCACTTTGGTTGCACTGTCTGATGGGTGAAACGAAAAATGCAACTGGGTGTCATCAGCATACGATTGCGCAGACGGCAGATGTGACTTAATGGCGCTAAAAAGCTTGCTTTCATAGAAGGTGAAGAGCAATGGCCCGAGGCATGAACCCTTTGGCACCCTACACGTCAGATCAAACCTCCTCGAAAGAGTTCCGTTAATGGAGACTTGCTGCGATCTTCCGATCTTTAGATAGGAGCGGAACTATGCAAGAGCCTTTCAACACAAGCCTAGTAAGAACTGCACTCGATGGATAAGAATACTATGATCCACAGTATCAAAGGCGGCACTTAGGTCTAACAGAATAAGCAGAGTTTCATGACCGTTTTCAATGTTCAGATAAGTCATTTTTCACCCTCAGTAATGCCGTCTCAGTAGAATGGTGCTAACGATATGCACTCTGCAGTTCTGGGAACAAGCCATTAGCTAATATGTGGTACTGTAACTGGATAGCAACCGCTTTTTTGGTAAGCTTTTGAAACAAACTGTAGGTTGCTAATAGGGCGAAAGTTTTATTTATCAGATCAAGAACAACTTTGTTTAGCAACGGGTGAACCAGGGCATTTTTCCTCTCATCCGCAAACCGGCCAGATTGCAGTAACAAATTGATCATTTTAGTAATGACAGGAAGTAGCTCGTCCAAGTGTGCCAACAGTATACATAATGGAAGTGGGTCGAAAGCGCATGACTTCTTACAAGCTAGTGCGGATTCCTGTACAGTTTCTTCCCATAGCGGCGCAAATTCTGAAAAAACACATCGCTCAGTTGATGGTTCGGCCTCTTGCAGACTCGCAGGAAGGATTTGGACGTTAACCTCGAGTTTTGATCATATTGCAGTTATCTTATGGACAAAGAACTCACCCATATCATTTGCGAGTTTCGGATAGTTTGTATGTGGGGGAAAAAATTTGTCACCTTGGAGATTAAGAATACGTTTGATCGCACAAAATAGCTTTGATTGGTTTGAGCTATTATCCTCGATGAATTGACTATAATAAGCTTGTCTCGCCTTTCGTAATGCATAATTTTCTTGGACTTAAAGAGCAAGAGATAACAAAGAAGCCCACTAGAGCGCCAGCGCCTTTCGGCTTTCCTTCTCTCGCGTCTCGCCAGTAAGACAACATGGAGGCCTCAACACCCTTAGGTCCAGGGTGTGGCCATGTATGTGAGTAGGGCGCTTCACATGTTGTACAAGACCCATTGACTCCAACAGCTGAATAGGTTCATGGCAAGTGGATACATCCATGCGAGAGTTGAAATCTCTAACTATCAGCAGCAATTCTTTAGACATGACAATGCTTTCAAGATAGTCAGCGAATTCACGGAAGAAAACGTTAGCAGTCACGGGATGATCTCTGGAATAGGGGGTCTGTACACAATGGCAGTGTGTAGACGACTAGATCCAGCATCAACGAGCCATTCCGACACTTCGAAAGATATTTTTTTCTTCCGAGTATAAACATTTTCCACATTCATCTCATCTTTGTAGAGCAGTGCGGTTCCACCACCCCGCGACCAAGTTGTGCGCAATGTGCAAGTTTTTTATATCTAGGTGGTGTAAGCTCACCTTAAACTGCAGAATGGTGTTCTTTAAGCCAAGACTCGCAAATCATAAGCAAATGCCCTTTCACATCAGAGATCAATTCCACGAACGCCGCCGATTTATTTCTCTACGATCTTGGATTCAGTAGACAGAAAGTAATTTGTTGATCACCGGATATCGCAGTGGAACGAGGGACTGTTATCAGGTTTTCTATGTTACGTGTTGCACAAGTAGGCCCTATGTTACGTGTCGCACGAGTAGGCCCTGTGTTACGTGTCGCACGAGTAGGCCTAGACCCAGGAGGCTCTGGATTTAATTTGAACACAAAGTTGCCGTCTAACAGCGCATGGAATGTAGCAGTGCTGTTGTAATAATAAATACTTAGACATTTGTGTTTCCTGATTCTCAAACATCCAAGGGATTCGAGTCAAGGTCTGCTTTTCTAATGATCAGTATGAATACCTCAAAAAAAGAGAGCACTGTTCCATGGCCAGTAGACAGTATAACAACAGGTTAAGTCTAGCAAATGAAATGGAATTGTTTATAACGGAAATTAAAGTCGTTAACCGTCCGAGACCATTTTCCGAAAGCGAGCCAAACATCGCAAATTTCCAATCCAAAGCATTAGTAGGCAGCTGAGACCTTACTCAGTAGATGGCACATTGTCCTAGATATGCATCCTCATGATGTTTTTTGCGAGGAGAGGCTTCAAGTCGGATAAGAAAATCACAGTTACAAAGATGGTTTTACCGTGTCGACACCTAATTATGAATTCTAAAATCCCGTTAAAATCACTGGTCCACGCTCAATTCGCTATCCCTTAGCGATGAAAATAAAAATTTCTCCACGAGCATCCCCGACTGCGTTTATAGGGAGTCCCACCTATCTCTTATAGTTTGGGTCCAAACGGCTTTGTTTGGTGTCGTCAAATAGCTACAATTTTCTGGTCTAGATTATTTTCCCGTAAAATTATCCATTTTTGATTGCTGTAGCTTGTCATTAATCAAGCCCTGAATCTTCATCAATTGGCGCACTTGTTTTCGCACTTGTTAAAAACTCCTTGCCAAGATCTTTGAGATCACTCGAGATTTTTTTTGCTCCGGATTCCCCTTGTTTAAAGCTGTTAATTTATCCAGATCATCCATCAGGCGTGTATCCAATAAGCTGTTGCGCCCTTAGTTTGAATAATCTTCGTCAAAATGAACGCCATATATGATAGCAGAGACACAATGCTCGACGTGTTGTAAAGTTTGCTCTTCATGTCTGAAAATTAAACATGCTGGCTAAACTAAAGATGAACTTAAATCAGCCGGCAAAGAGACAAGAGTTGTTCTGCTTGTGATTGACATGTTTCTGTAGCAAAATCAAAGAATATTTACAGCGTAAATAGGAATTCTTTTTCGAAGGAAATGCAAATTAGCGACTTTCATACTTTTTGTCTCTTGAATTGTTCAATTATTTACATAACTACGGAGATTCAATTGCAGCGTGAATTGTAGGGAAACTATCATTTAGGACCTGTTCACACGAGGCGAGATATCTCGGAAATATATCTCGGGCCGACCCAAGTTGCTGTACATTTACTTTATGTCCAGCCATTCCGTTACTTGAAGCCGAGACAGCTAGGTGGTGTGAGATATCTTGGTCTAGAAGATAGGGATAGCCCTATGGATTAAGTTGTCTCGGTCCATGTGAACGGTTCACCCCAAGATATATCTTGGAGTAGGGACAACTTTGTGGATCGTGCGCATGCGTTCGTATCAGAACGAGACAAAGTCGCGGTTACTTAACACTATTCACCGAGGTATTCTCATGTGAACCAGGGACAGTTTTATTCCTACTCCGCCGAGATATCTCTACTCCCCGAGATATCTTAGTGCGTTTTCTGTCCAAACTAAGACACTGAGCGCTTTTGTCGAAACCACATCAATTTGAAAACGCTCTCGAAAGTGGAACCAAATGAAAATGCATACGTATCGTCTTCTTGTAGACAGTCGAAAACGCATCGAAATATGAAAATTATGATGTCAAACGTCTCATGTAAGTGGTAACCAGGCTACATGCCCGTGCAAATCAAGTATGGCGGACAAAAGCATGCTTTTCATGTTACTCGTAAATCTGATCGCTTGATTGGAGATTTACCTTGTCCTTTTAAACTTTTTATCTTGGTTTCTCTTAGAAGAAAAAAATCTATTGTGAGGGCACTGATTCTTTCAGGAGCTTTTTAGCGTAGAATCGGAGCAGCTAAACGGCTTCGAAGGCCAAGAAGGCTTTGAGTTCGGCCCAGTCGAACAAGCGTTTGGTTGGAGAATTTTGTTTCACAGATGTGGTTCATTGTAAAACTTAAATCACACATGAATAAGCGTTTTCGAGGTTTCAGTGTGGCTAGCTCAAAACGGTATGAAAACGGTAGTGTGGATGCAGTTCGACCGATACGTTTTCGATTAGTGTAAACATAGCCTTAATTTATTAACATTTGTGTGATCAATGTTCATAATCTAAAAACAGAGATGATTAAAATATCTGATTTGATAAAAAAGACTTTTAAACTGTAAAAATGTTGTAAAAATTTCCTAAATTTTCGAACTGCCGTTCGCTAGTTCCTTATCAGGGAACAACAAGAATTCTAACTCTGAAATTGCTTACCAAGATTATTTGCATTTAGACATGTTTGAAAGGATCCTCGACATTGGAACATAGGCCCGTAGAAATGACTTTCATTCATTGACAGTGTTTTTGTAATTTTTTATTGTAATCGAGAATATTTCTTTCGAGAATACGGTCGTGTCGAGGGGTGAGTGACTTATGGTCCATTACAAACGTTTATTTATTATAATGCGACAATTATGCGACCTGTGATTGTGCAGATAGAGGTTTGCACCGCATGGGAATGTGTCCAAGGATGAAAAAACCTTTAAGAAACATTTAATCCTGTTATTTGCTTTAAGATATCTTTGTGTTCCTGATGCAAATAAGGGATTACATCATCTGGGAGTTTAATGAGTCCTGGGATGAAAAACTGATGTCGCACAATAACGCAATAAGGATTCACTGAAGTGACACTAAGTCACTTTGCTTAACTTTTTTTTTGTCAGTGTATCATAGTAGGATTGTTTGTCTCCATTAACAATAACTAAGTCATTTGGTGGTCAGGTATGAGCCCACAAATTTTAAATTCTGAGCCACAACCGTAGCAAACTCTTATACATTACCCGCGACCCACGACTTGCAACCCACGACCCACGACTTGGTACTCACGAGCGACGACTTGCTACCCACGACCCACGGGCCACGACCATACGTCATTCCCTGTCGAGGCTGGATGTTATGGTTGGTCGTCTCTGCGTGGTGTCTGATTGTCGATATCCTGCTGACGGTACGAGCAGGATTGTGTTCTACTGACCGAGGCGTACAGCAACGTTTGCTCTCCCTCACATAAGAAAATGTGCAGTCCTTGCATTCTACTTTGTATACTATACTTGTCACTTTCTCCTCCGGCTGTCGATCCTTCGGCTTTTTAAAAACAGAAGCTAGTGTAGTCATAGGCTTGAAAATATTTTTTTGTAGTTTCGTTTCAGGATTCGTTTTACCCTAATGGAAACTCCCTGAATATATGTGTCACTGTTACTCCGGCAGGCTTGGATTGGTTTCCTGCTGATCGACTTTCGGGAAACTTGTTGCATATTAACTTCTCAAGTTAATTACAGGACGTTGCTTCAAAACCGCTGGCTTAGTCCGACCTCTTACTCATATTGGTTCACTGGCAAATTAATTTCAACGTAGTTTTTCAGCCATTCATTTATTATTCATGTTCAGCGGGACATCATCTTTACCACTCTGAGGTGGACGGAGACCTTTCACATGACAGACACACACACATGCATATAAACACAGATGTGTCTCCGAGGGTCTACGGTTTAACGTTCTTATCCGAGAGGACGTAAAAGTCTAACCATTTGTAGATGTTAGAGCAAAGGCAGCACTTTGTCCTCCATTATTGTAAGACCCTGAGTGCTGGTTTGGCCGGGAATCGAATCCGAGCCTCCGGTACGATAGACTGGCACCTTATCCACGACGCTAACCAAGCGGGGTATTCTTAAATGCAATTAATCTTTTCGGATCCTATACGTGATGCAGCGTTTTATGTACGGTTATTTATCATAGACCCGAAATAACGTATTGCTACGTTTACGTATTGACATTTTTGATTGCTATTTACGGATTGCCACTTTATCGGTACCGTGTACAACATGTTTTGTTACGCAGGATATCTGAAGATCTATTAGTAATAATCAAAGATTGGGGAGTGCGTTTAATAATAATAATAATAATAATAATAATGATAATAATAATAACTTTATTTTGGTGTCAATTATTTAGCTGGCCAAAGGCCTACTAATTGGGGACACCATCTTTACCACTCTAAGGTGGACGGAGACAAGTCACGTACATGACAAGCACATACACACACTAACACAGATGTGTCCCCGAGGGCCAACGGTTTAACGTACGTCCTTATCCAAGAAGACAAGAAAGTCTAACCGTTTGCAGATGTTAGAGCAAAGGCAGCAATTTCTCCTCAATTATTTTAAGACCCTGAGTGTGGGTCCGGCCGGGAATCGAACCCGAGCCTCCCGCATGATAGACTGGCACCTTACCAATTAGCTATAGGCTAACCAGAGGGTGGCATATAAATAATTTTATGCACCTGCTTTACCCTTAATTTACATTATTATCAAAATATTGATGAACAATATGTTTTCTCTGTTTTAATAACACTTTTTTCGTTTTTGTCTGTAATTGATGTTCTGTTTTTCACATATTTCTGAGAGTGTAAGTCAAACATTTTCTATCCAATTTGTTGTCGCTTAATGTTCTTTAAATTTCGTCAGTCAATTTGGACTTTGAAAATGAATAAAAACATTCAACCACAAGCTTAAGCAGCTGACAAGATAATGCTAAATACTAAACACTTTATAGTGATCATCTTTTTTAAAATATAATTAACTGTGTTGCACATACGTGCTTATGATAATACAGCCACTAAATAGGGCACTATTGCCTCGCGGATCATACAGACTAAGCTCGTCCTAAAACCCTTAAAAAAAGAGTAAGCCTGAATGTTAGCAACCGTGTACAGCTGTTTCGGCCTTATTGGGCCTCTTCAGCACGACACAGCAAACAAATAGGCTCAGATTCCCCCAGAAAATACAAAGTAAAGTAGAAGCGTTACGCTTGTGGATGTGGCTGGAATGTATAATATAACTGTGTTACACATATGTCCACAGAGCTCTGCTAACATTCAGGTTCACTCTTTTTTAAGGGTTTTAGTACGGGCTTAGTCCCTCTGACCTGCAGAGATTCCAACTCTCCCGATTTTATCGGGAGTCTCCCGATTTGATATCTTGCCTCCCGCTCTCCCGATTTTTACCAAATTCTCCCGATTTATTATAAAATTCTGAAAACTAGGGAAAAATTGCTAATCTTTAGAATTTTTGGCGATCTGTAACTGTGAAACACTTATATATTATACTTACTTTCTTATTAAATCTCCCTGTTAATGTTTGAT
>JAPEIX020103876.1:0-10159 GCA_026122405.2 Zoanthus sansibaricus
CCCCCCCCGCCACGGGCGCGGGGGGCGGACGCACCCTCCCAACGGCCGTAACGGTCCAGAAATTTCGCTCGATTATAAAGTAATTTTCATAACAAAATAGAATTTACGAGGGAAAATGATCATCAAAGCATATTTAGAAGCACTTTTATTTACCTGTATAACAATCTCACTAATAAATTAGAATAAAATATAATTTATCAGTCCAGCAAAAATACCCAAGTTCAAATGTTATTTTTACACAGAATTTTGTTATTTTGTTCTCAAAATATGAAAGTTATGATAAAATGACGTCCTGTCTAGGGGGGATTGGTCCAAAATAATTTGTTGGCATCCCCCCAGCAAAAATTTTGCGTACGAGCCTGTACGAGATCAAAATTGAGTGAGAGAATAGAATGAAAATGTGAGGTTTAAAACATAAATGAAAATGTAAAAAAAAACATCAAATTAAAAAGGGGAAACAGAAACAAAAATTAATGGCAATATAAAAAACAGTGGCTGCATATGGCAAGTGCAAGCACAAAAAAATACTACGTATTCTGGAACTGCATTCACTCTCTCCTTCAGTATATCTAGCAAAAATGGTGAAATATAATAATAGTGATATTGACAAATAATGAGAGCATTTGTAAAGAATCTCAAATTTGGTGAAAAAGGAGGTACGTAAAAAAATACGTTCTTCGTGAGATATATTAATCAACTTCATTATTAAATTTTATTTTTAGTATAAGTACAAAGCAAAACGTAAGGGCAAGGCAAAAAAAGTACAGGTAAGTGTTTGGGTAGTCACGAGTATATACGAAGAGGAGTAGATAAGGCAGAATTCAACAAGCATGAGGAAGGGGCAGGTTGATAAGACAATCACACAGCAATTGGAAGTATATTCAAGACCGATTGACTGATTAATTCCAAAATAAACCGACCAAGGTATCATATTTTAATAGGCCTTTTGCAGGTGTAGGTCACGTGACCACTGCTACCTTTAATTAAGCAGCTATGATAAAATGGCATCCAGAAATGGAAAGAGCAGTTAACATTGGTAAATTGCCGGGCAAAGTTTCTGCTATTAACTTCAAATTTGTAAAAAATTGCAAGCAACAGAAAATAGGATATTTCCTAAGCATTTGTATGGCTGAGAGAAAGGCTTGCTTTCCAGTACTATTTTCACATTCATTTCCTTAGAACAATTTTAATTTTGTAATTGCTGTCATTTTTGAAGTATTTTACGTTGAGTGACTTGAAACTATGTACCCTCTAACTAATGTTAACCTGCCCTTTCCATTTCTGAATAACTAATAAATTTAAGGTAGCTATGATCATGTGACCCAAAACTGCAAAAGGCCTAGTGGGAAATATTATGATTACAACCCGAATTACAGTACTCACTCCCTCACTCACTCACTCACTCACCCACTCATCCACTCACCCACTCACACTCACTCATCCACTCACCCACTCACCCACTCATCACTCACCCACCCACTCACCCACTCACTCATCACTCACTCACTCACTCACTCACTCACTCACCCACTCACCCACCCACTCACTCACTCACTCACTCACTCATCACTCACTCACTCACTCACTCATCACTTACTTACTCACTCACTCACTCATCACTCACTCACTCACTCAGGGCAATAGCATAGTGGTTAGGCCTCTTACGAGGCACATAGCCACAAAAAGTTGTCAACATGAACAGCCGTGGTTTACCTTATCTGTGATTGTTGAGTTTACAGCTAATAAAATGTCATTCAGCTTTGTATCTTCTGTTTCGAGTGCCTGTCTTGCAGAATCAACCTAAACATAATGACAATGAACTTTAAAAGTATTATAATTAATTCACAGTTTGAAACTAAAGTAACAAACTTTTTAGAGCAAGCGTAAATTAACTGGATAAACTGGATCTCAGTTTATTGCATTGGCTTAGCTGAAACTAGATTATCACCATTAATGTAATGTCCCCCCTTTCAAACGAATGAGTTAGTACGCATTTCGCTAATGTTGAGTGGGGCTGTCCTGCTCATTAGTAAGGCTGGATATGTCAACAATGTCAAATAACATGCAAATTCTCAAGCTCCAAACACCTGTGCAATAAGGATACAATAGACCTTTTAAATTCTCTTGTTGAGTGTTTCATATTTCTGGTGTTTCATATTTCTGGTGTTTCATATTTCTGGCCAAATCTTACTAGTCAGAATAACTAGCCACACTGAAGCTCTAGCAGACAATACCTTTTCTAACTCTCTGGGGCTCCAAGCTACTAGTGGATGTACATTACGTGACGCTAGTGATCGCTTACATATTTTTGATAAGCAGTATTTATTATTATTTTTGAGTAGTTTCTAATTTAATAAATGGGTTACTCGAATTTGATATAAAGAAGATTTATTTTCTGAACTAAGTAATATATATTTCATCGAGGTGTTGAAGTTGTTATTACATCTGCAGTTGGTATTCCATTTGGTAAAGTTACATTGAGCGGCGGTGGAACGACACTAAAAATTATAATCATGACGTGTTCTGGCAACTTTGGAAAAACATTGATTAGGGGAAGCATATTTTGACAATATATTGGCTACAAAAAAAGTACAATCACGAACTGTACCTACAATGTTCAACAGAGTGATGTTAGCTGCTGTCACGCCATTTCCGACATCCGTTAGGATCTTAGCGATCTCAGCGTCCACAGAATAGAGGGTCGAGTTAATCTAGAGAAGATTAAATGGTTATTTTAATTTTGCTTCAACTGAGCTGCATATGTTGACAAAGAGACACACAGACAGACTGAGTGCAGTGCGATGTCTTAATACCTTACAATAAGGTAAGAAACGGTGAATATAGCAAATTTTTGAAAAACGTAAATTGATCAATATGATTGATAATATCAATTGAAACCAAACTATCAATGTGCCTTTTAATCACAAGTAAGTTTTTGTTTTGTTACATAACGTCAGGTCACGCCACCCCATGTCCGTATCCAGTTACACCATATCGTCTTCCAACCACTTCCAGTATAATGTTTGCATACACGCAATGCAATGTCACGCCATATCATGCCACGTCACACCAGGTTATGTCAAGTTACATCATATCGTCTTCAAGCCACATCTAATATGTTTACATACATGCCATGTCACGCCACACCAAGTCATCATGTCAAGTCATGATCACATCATATGATTTTCGAGCCATGCACCTCAAATATAATTTTTGTTTTACAAACTGGAAACCACTGGTTTAAACAAGACTCGTGTTTATTGAGGCAGGTTCAAAATCTTAAAGGAGAAAGGGAGTGTTAGAGTTTACAGGCATATGTCAAAACTAGCTCAAAAATATTGTACATACCCAGTGGCATCCGTTCCAGTCAATAACATCAAAAAGTTCGCAGTGATTATATTATGACGTCGGCAATTATCGTTTCATTAATTTACATTTTGTTTAGAACGAAACAATTTTTACAAACATCATACTTATAAATGTCACGCCACGTCCTGTTATCTCTCGTCATGTCATCCTATCCTTTGTCTCATTAATTTCCCGGTCAACTTCAACACAATGTATTTTACGTCTCTTGGTAGATATGATATAAGAACTGAAAACAAAACTTACACTCATTAGGTCCGTCAACACATGGCGAGACAAAATCTCCATCTGTAACAGAAAACAACAGATAAAGAGAAAAGTAGACATTATTGAAAAACATTATTGTCCTGAGATTTTGAACTCAACATCAGATATTATTGCACTTACCTCCTGATGGCGGGTGAGGTTAACAACATTAGAGTTTGCAATCAAAGTCTCGATTGTCTCTTGCATGGCCGCATATTTACCTATTTGCGTTTCGTTGATCTGTTAAAAAGAATACAAAATAGTGTTAAAAACGGCCACATGCAATAGAACTGCTCGATCGGATCTATAAATGTTACATCTCGCTAGATGTGTAAAATGTGATATTCATTAGAAAATAAGCCCGAAATAACGAACGCTTAGTTTCTTTTAAAAGCTAAAAGTTAAATCCTTTATGAGAAAAGTAGCCCGCGGAGTCGACGCTTATCTTCGGTTTCTTGACTCCCCCTGGACGGGACACTAATCCATCGTAGGCTAGCTCGCAGCATGGGCAGATGCTGGTACTCATTTACCTACCCGGGAAAGTTCGAAAGCTGAGTTAGCTTAGGCGGGAAATATAAAAAAAGGGGTCACAAATATTCAAATCTCGGTAGAGCTGCAGATCAAACTCGTGGGGGCCCTGTGGTCGGAAAGAAGAGATCTTACTAACTGCGTAAACCACGCCCGCTGGATATGGAAAATGTAATATTTATCAGTAAATAAGCCCGAAATAATGCACGCACTGATTAGTTTCGTTTCGTTTTCCTTCAATACTTAACTTTTCTTGTGTTTTCCTTCGCCATATATTGCGTTTTTTATTACATAGATATGAGTGTTTTACTGTAAAATATATACGCCACTGGTAGACTTCATTGAGAAATTACATACGGGATACGAGTGACATATTTTCCATATCCTCACTAGTGAAGATATCGCTTACGTTATTCCTTTGTTTTTCCTTTGCTTTTCGTCTATTTTTTTTTTAATTTTTGAAACCCTCATATTTAAGCAATAAAAAGAAAATTACACGTTGGCTTGAACATATGCGCCAACAAAGTAAATAAGCAAGTAGTGCAGGAGTTCCTTTATTAAGGACGATATAAAATGTAAGCTAACACATCAACCAAAAGGGCCGAGCACACCGGCGCCAGAGCGAGGCTGGTCAGCGGAGCCGGTGCACTGGCGAAAAAATTTATCATCTTGGGGAAAAAAATATTTCACTTATTCGTTGCGCTCACTCGTGAAATATTTTTTTTACTCGAAGATAACCTTCATATGTTCGAGTCATCGTGTAATATCCACTATATATTTTTGTCTAGAAACACCTGCGATGCTGTTTTATTCCCTAATTACATATAATATTTTGACAAACAAATACTTGTCTTCTTCAGGTAATGAAAACTGCAATCGGATATTAGGTTTATATACCATAAAAACGGAAATTACAAAGCAAACAAATAGATAAACAGTGAGGTAAAACAAAAAAATGAAAATAAAAATAGATCTTTTTATTTATTCATATTTGTTCAGAACTTTGTCTTTCGATTAAAATAATATCAACCGTAAATAAAGCACGCCTGGAAAATAATAAAGTGACTGAACTGAACTGAGCTGATGGGATTGGAAAATATAATTCTCGGAACACTTTTCTATTGGTGATACTTACAAAGGATAGATTTCGTGTTGCTACGGACACTTTTGATGTTACGTCATTGACCTGTTTTAACGTAAGGTAAGCTGTATCAATAATTACATTCGTGAAAACAATATCCTCGATCCATAGTACGGAATAAACTAAATAACAAACATTTTTGAATTCTTAAAAGAAATTCGATCTCTAAACCTTAAGTAGGAGTAACTAGGAAAT
Organism: Zoanthus sansibaricus; assembly: GCA_026122405.2. Taxonomy (NCBI): domain Eukaryota; kingdom Metazoa; phylum Cnidaria; class Anthozoa; order Zoantharia; family Zoanthidae; genus Zoanthus; species Zoanthus sansibaricus. The sequence continues at coordinate 5,477 of JAPEIX020103876.1, forward strand.
TAAATGCTGGCTGGACGATTGTAAAATGAGGCTCATTACAGCATCTTGACCATACAGAACTGGTTTTGTTTTGCATGGGTTAAACAAAATTACTCCATATATTGCTTACCTGGTGAAAAGATTACAGTTCTTAAAAAGAACTGCTCAGATTAAATTAAATTATCGATAAAATCCTTACAGCAAAACGGGGCTTGATACAATTTTGATCCGCCATCTTTGCTCTATTAGTAGGCTATCACAAATAGACCTTTAGTAGAGTAGCCAATCAGAAGTGGCAGGATGCGAGTTAAACCGTTAGTAGGTTTATATTAAGTTCAATTAGCAAAGATCAAAAATGCCATAATATTCTTTGTTTGTCCCTCAAAAATTTCGCATAAGCATTGTTTCCACTTTGTCATTGCAAGTCTTGCTGGCTAAAAAGTGACCCTGCATGCTATACTTTCAAAGAGGAAAAAAAAGCGACAAAAAAAAAGAAACAAACATTTCTACACCACTTCAAATCATATTAATACAAATAACGCAACTTTATTACCTTGTTGGTAAGGGTGTCATTCTTCAGTTTCCAAGTCACGTTAGCATTTTCGATATTTCTTGTAATAATATTGTGTTCTGCTTGGATTTCATGAACTAACTGGTCTCTCTAAAACAAGCAAGGTGATATCAATTATAGTGCCCGGTTAAAAAAAGATCTGGTCTAAAGTACAGATACTATTCGTTATTCAGTTATGAAAGAGTGTGATTTGAATATAATTCTTATTTAGTTATTAGGATTGAGTTTGTACCGCAGTCTTCACAGTAAGGTTAAACGTTGCAGTTATTATTATTTAGACTGAATTTGTTCAGCGGTGTCAATAATGACGTTAAAGTAAACGTGTAAGATCGATTCTCTATCGGCTGAAAAAGATCTCTTATACGTGTATCGAAAGAAATAGGGGAGCTATAGGGACCCTAAGGTAGTCTGATTTGTCTGTTCTACATTCCTAATACAACTGATCTCGTAAATTGAGCTCTCTTGAGCGGCGTTTCCAAATGGAAAATCCATTTAAAAGTCTCCGACTAATAAGCTCGTCAAAACACTAGTAAGCACGTGATGTAATAGTAAGTAAATTCCTATCTGATATTTTAATATGTAGGAAATTAGGTTCCCTGTTAGCAAGGGTCTCTCATGGCTTAAGACATACATTTCACTCCACGGGGGGACCTCTACTAGCACGAAAGAAAGTAGGTTTGCAAGTAACTAAGAATGGTTTATGTTTGTTGCTAAAAGTATAAAATCTGTCTTACCTGTAATGTTATATTACTTTTTAGCTGAACCCAAGAGCTGTTCACTTTATCTAGGTTAGCTCTTAGCTTTTCATCCCAGATACGAAGACTGTCATTTACTGTTGCTTGCTAAAAGATGTAGTTGAGAAAGAAACAATAACTATGTTATGGTGGAGAATACGCTATATAAAAAACAAACAAGAAGAGAAAAACTTGAGTTGCAGCATGTAGCACAATATTAGTATAAACCTACTAACGGTCTAACACGCATCCTGCATTCTGATTGGCTATTCTACTATAGGTCTATTTGTGATAGCCTACTAGTAGAGAAAAGATGGCGGATAAAAATAGTAATGACACACGTTTGGCTATAATATCAGACGATTTCACCGATAATTTAATTTGTACATCCTTTTTTGACCAATTAGTAGATTTATAATTGAAACAATTTGACCTCTCGGCCTCATGGATAACGAGTTTGAAAAGTCTATTCGGACTACGGCCTCATGGGCTATTGACTCGTAGTCCATTTGTCGTCGAGATCTAGTTAGTGTTTGCATTAGCACCTTGAATTACCGCACATTCATCAAGACGAGAATGTAACGTGTCTTGATCATATTGGTAGTTTTACTCAGTGTTCTGGGCATACTATATGAATTGGCTAAAAAGGCCATTTAAGAATCTCACCCTTAATATTGTCATATGACATTGAAAATGACCAATACACTTTTCAATCAATGGACTGCAAGTATTTTTTTTAGAAAAGGGCTATTTCTATGGTAATTTATAAGGAAAAAAAGCTTGTTATCATTGTAACAGCAGGTTGTTTCCACGTTAAAAGTTTGATTTTTGATATTTTTCAAAATGTGTTTCATCCTATAAAGAAATAATAAATGAATGGCTTATGCTCAACGATCAGAACAAGCCAGCAACTTCAATCGTAGACAGCTGTTTCGTCCTTTTTGGAACTCGTCTGCACGGTGTAGCAAAGAATAAACAGCAAGCACGAATGTTAATAGTATATCAGTTATAAACCTTTTACTTAATCACTAGTTGAACCCGGAGGGAAGACTTTTTCCTTATAGAACAGCATTTTTGTTAACGGCCTTATGCAGTCCTTTCTGCGAGTTCTCCAAATAATGTAAAATTCCAGAAATTTATTTCTTTAACTGAGTTAGCAGAAGACTAACTAGCCATTATTACTATACCTCTTGTTGGTGTTTCTGAAGGTCATCCTTTAATTCAGCTATTTGCCTCTTTCGTAACTCCTGGATTTGATCAAATGTAAAGCGGTTAAGATAATTTTCTCCCAGTGATCATTCTGTTCTGTTTCCACTAGCTAAGGACCGTTCACTTTTGTGAGATGTGGGGTATATTTGAGGTTAGAAAGGGAGGTGGGGAGGGGAGGGGTGGGGAGTGAAGTAGGGGAGTTAACTTGAAACACCCTGAAAATAAATAAGCATGACCATGACTGTCATCATCACCGTTATCATCACCATTATATTACTATTAACACCACTATTATCATGACTATCATGACTATCACTATTATCATCACAATTACTATCAACATCATCACTATATCATCACCACTATCATCATCAATATCATCATCATTATCTTAACCATCACTGTCATCATCATTATTATCATCACCACCAATATCATGACTACTATTATCATTACCATGACTATCATCACCATCACTCTCATCATAACTATTATAATCACCATTACTATCATCACCATCACTATTATCATCACCATTGCTATCATCATCACCATCACTATCATCACCATTACTATCATCACCATCACTATTATCATCACCATTACTATTAACATCATCATTATTATCATCACCATTGCTATCATCATCACCATCACTTTTATCATCACCATCACTATTATCACTATTATTATCACTATCATCATCACTATCATCAACACTATCATCATCACTATTATCATCACAACCAATATCATGACTATCATCACCATCACTCTCATCATCACTGTTATCATCACCATGACTATCATCACCATCACTCTCATCATCACTATCATCATCAATATTACTATCGTCACCATCATTATTATCATCACCATCACTATTATCACTATTATAATCACTATCATCATCACTATCATACCACTATCATCATCACTATCATCATCACTATTATCATCACAACCAATATCATGACTATCATCACCATCACTCTCATCATCACTATCATCATCACCATTACTATCATCACCATCATTATTATCATCACCATTGCTATCATCATCACCATCACTATAATTATCGTCCTCATCACTATCATCATCAACTTATTAGCACTGCTAGTAGCATTATATACCTCTTTTAGGAACACAATTCGCCAAGGCCTAGAAAAGGATACCAATAATGATAATAATGGCTTTAAAAAGATCTTATTTTTCCTACCTCATGAGCTAGTGTATCTACATATTCCAATGTACTTAACTAAAGCACTAGAAACTATGCTGAAAGTTTTATGGCAAGATTCTCTTCACATCTTTCCTTATTTAATAAGGCTTGGGAAAGTCATTGTAACAGAGCTATCCAATGACCTCGAGTTTCTTGTATTGTACAGACTGATTGTCAGTAACATTTTCTATTTGTATTTAATTTTCATTACAAGTTATTTCTATTCTGTTTAGAATTACGCAACCCTTTTATAAATTTTAGGTGTGTTCTTTAATCGAACATTTCAGAAAAACAATGTTTTTTAGTTAAAAATTATTTAAGTAAGACACTATTGAAAAAAAAGATTAAACATTGATGTTTCGGATGTTGGTCCTTCGTCGGAGTGAACCAAGATAAGAAGTAAGAGTTTACGCTGTAAATAGGAGCTCACGATAAACCTCAACAAAGATTTTGATGGTGTGAATAAAGGTTATATTTTTGGACTCAGTTACCAACAAAATACTTAACATTTTTGGTACTATTATAAAAATATTATGAAAATTATTATTATTATTATTATTATTATTATCATCATTATTATTATCACTATATGATCATCATCATCATCAATTTAGAAATCAAGTCAGTCCTGATGAGACTCACCACTTTTTGATAAGCTCGTGTTACATTCCTCGCTAGTCTCTTGACTTCTGTCAATATCAGTGAAGAAGTTCCTAAACCAGTTAAGCCAGCTGTTCGCAAAGAGCTACCAGTTTCTATTTAGAAAAGACAAAAAAACATTGATTAAATTGTCTTATAAAACTGTATCAAGCCCGTTATAAATTTGGAGGCGGTTTCTAAACCAGTTGATCCAGATGAACGTTAAAAGCTATAAGTTTTTTTAGAAGAGATAAAAAAAAATCAAGAAAGCTAGTTAAAGCCTGTGCAAGTTGGTGGCTAAGGGAGAAGGGGGGAGGTTGGAGGGG